>JANJXV010000574.1:427500-450000 GCA_024803745.1 Megascapheus bottae
CTACCCCTAAACCTACCCCTAACCGTACCCCTACCCCTACCCCTATCCCTAACCCTAACCCTACCCCTAACCTAGCCCTAAACCTAAACCTAGCCCTAGCCCTAAGGCTAACCCTACCCCTAACCTTACCCCTACCCTAACACTAACCCTACGCCTAACCCTAACCCTAGACCTAGCCCTAGCCCTAACCCTAACCCTAACCCTACCCCTACCCCTACCCCTAACCCTACCCCTACCCCTAACCCTAACCCTACCCCTAACCCTAACCCTAACCCTAGCCATAGCCCTAACCCTAACCCTAACCCTACACCTAACCCTAACCCTAATCCTAACCCTAACCCTAACATTACCCCTAACCCTAACCCTAACCCTAGAACTAGCCTTAGCCCTAACCCTAACCCTAACCCTACCCCTACCCCTACCGCTAACCCTAACCCTAACCCTAACCCTACGCCTAATCCTAAACCTAACCGTCACCCTAACCCCAACCCTACCCCTTACCCTAACCCTAAACCTACACCGAAAGCTAACCCTAACCCTAACCCTAACCTTAACCCTAAACATACCCGTAACCGGAACCCTAACCCTAAACCTAACTCTACTCCTAACCGTAACCCTAAACCTAACCCTAACCCTACCCCTAACGCTAACCCTAATGCTTACCCTAACCCTAACCCTAACCCTACCCCTATCCCTAACCCTAACCCTAACCCTAACCCTAAGCCTACCTCTAAGTCTAACCCTAACCGCAACCCTAAACCTACCCGTAACTCTAAACCTAACCCTAACCCTAACCCTACCCCTAAACCTAACCCTAACCCTAACTCTAACCCTAACCCTACACCTAAACCTAACCCTTCCCCTAAGGCTACCCCTAACCCTAACAATACCCCTAGCCCTAACCCTAACCAAACCCTAACCCTAACCATAACCCTACCCCTAACGCTACCTCTAACCCTAACCCTACCCCTAACTCTAACCCTACCCCTAACCATATCCCTAACCCTAACCCTAAACCTAGCCCTAGCCCTAACCCTAACCTTAACCCTAACCCTAGCCCTAGCCATAGTCCTAACCCTAACTGTAACCCTAGCACTAGCCCTAACCCTAAGCCTAAACCTAACACTAATTCTACCCCTAAACCTAAACATAACCCTACTCCTAACACTAACCCTACACCTACCCCTACCCCTACCCCTACCCCTACCACTAACCCTACCCCTACCCCTAAACCTACCCCTACCCCTACCCCTAACCCCTACCCCTAATCCTAAACCTAACCCTACCCCTAGCAATAACAATAACCCTAACCCTAACCATAACCCTAAACCTAGCCCTAACCCTAACCCTAAAACTAAACCTAACACTAACTCTAGCCCTAGCCCTAACCCTAACCCTATCCCTACACTTAGCCCTAACCCTAACCCTAGCCCTAACCCTAACCCCAACCCTCACCCTAACCCTAACCCTAACCCTACCCCTACCTCAACCCCTACCCCTACCCCTAACCCTAACCCTACCCTATCTCTAACCCTAACCCTAACCCTAAACCTAACCCTAAACCTAACCCTACCCCTAACTCAACCCCTAAGCCTAACCCTAACCCTGCCCCTAAAACTAACCCTAACCCTAAACCTACCCTAACCCTAACCCTAACCCTAATCCTAACCCTAACCCTAACCCCACCCATACCCCTACCCATGACCATAACGGTACACCTAACTCTACCCCTACCCCTACCCCTAACCCTACCCTACCTCTACTCCTAACCCTAACTATAACCCTAACCCTAGCCATAACCCTAACCCTAACCCTATCCCGAGCCCTAACCCTAAACCTAACCCTAACCGTAACCCTAGCCTTAGCCATAACCCTAACCCTAACCCTAACCCTAACCCTAACTATAACCCTAGCCCCAATCCTAACCCCAACCCTAACCCTAACCCTAACACTAACCCTACCCCTAACCCTACCCCTAACCCTAACCCTACCCTACCTCTACCCCTAACCCTAATCCTAACTCTAAACTTAACCCTAACTCTAATCCTAAGCCTAACCCTACCCCTACCCCTACCTCTACGTCTAAGATTACCCCTACCCCTACACCTACCCCTTACCCTAACCCTAACCCTAGCCTTAGCCCTAACCCTAACCCTAACCCTAAGCCTAACCCTAGCCCTAGCCCTAACTCTAACCCTAACCCTAGCCCTAACCCTAACCCTAACCCTAGCCCTAGCCCTAACCAAAACCCTAAACCTAACTCTACTCCTAACCGTAACCCTAAACCTAACCCTAACCCTACCCCTAACGCTAACCCTAACGCTTACCCTAACCCTAACCCTAACCCTACCCCTATCCCTAACCCTAACCCTAACCCTAAGCCTACCTCTAACTCTAACCCTAACCGCAACCCTAACCCTACCCGTAACTCTAAACCTAACCCTAACCCTAACCCTACCCCTAAACCTAACCCTAACCCTAACTCTAACCCTAACCCTACCCCTAAACCTAACCCTTCCCCTAAGGCTACCCCTAACCCTAACAATACCCCTAGCCCTAACCCTAACCAAACCCTAACCCTAACCATAACCCTACCCCTAACGCTACCTCTAACCCTAACCCTACCCCTAACTCTAACCCTACCCCTAACCATATCCCTAACCCTAACCCTAAACCTAGCCCTAGCCCTAACCCTAACCTTAACCCTAACCCTAGCCCTAGCCATAGTCCTAACCCTAACTGTAACCCTAGCACTAGCCCTAACCCTAAGCCTAAACCTAACACTAATTCTACCCCTAAACCTAAACCTAACCCTACTCCTAACACTAACCCTACACCTACCCCTACCCCTACCCCTACCACTAACCCTACCCCTACCCCTAAACCTACCCCTACCCCTACCCCTAACCCCTACCCCTAACCCTAAACCTAACCCTACCCCTAGCAATAACAATAACCCTAACCCTAACCATAACCCTAAACCTAGCCCTAACCCTAACCCTAAAACTAAACCTAACACTAACTCTAGCCCTAGCCCTAACCCTAACCCTATCCCTACACTTAGCCCTAACCCTAACCCTAGCCCTAACCCTAACCCCAACCCTCACCCTAACCCTAACCCTAACCCTACCCCTACCTCAACCCCTACCCCTACCCCTAACCCTAACCCTACCCTATCTCTAACCCTAACCCTAACCCTAAACCTAACCCTAAACCTAACCCTACCCCTAACTCAACCCCTAAGCCTAACCCTAACCCTGCCCCTAAAACTAACCCTAACCCTAAACCTACCCTAACCCTAACCCTAACCCTAATCCTAACCCTAACCCTAACCCCACCCATACCCCTACCCATGACCATAACGGTACACCTAACTCTACCCCTACCCCTACCCCTAACCCTACCCTACCTCTACTCCTAACCCTAACTATAACCCTAACCCTAGCCATAACCCTAACCCTAACCCTATCCCGAGCCCTAACCCTAAACCTAACCCTAACCGTAACCCTAGCCTTAGCCATAACCCTAACCCTAACCCTAACCCTAACCCTAACTATAACCCTAGCCCCAATCCTAACCCCAACCCTAACCCTAACCCTAACACTAACCCTACCCCTAACCCTACCCCTAACCCTAACCCTACCCTACCTCTACCCCTAACCCTAATCCTAACTCTAAACTTAACCCTAACTCTAATCCTAAGCCTAACCCTACCCCTACCCCTACCTCTACGTCTAAGATTACCCCTACCCCTACACCTACCCCTTACCCTAACCCTAACCCTAGCCTTAGCCCTAACCCTAACCCTAACCCTAAGCCTAACCCTAGCCCTAGCCCTAACTCTAACCCTAACCCTAGCCCTAACCCTAACCCTAACCCTAGCCCTAGCCCTAACCAAAACCCTAAACCTAACTCTACTCCTAACCGTAACCCTAAACCTAACCCTAACCCTACCCCTAACGCTAACCCTAACGCTTACCCTAACCCTAACCCTAACCCTACCCCTATCCCTAACCCTAACCCTAACCCTAAGCCTACCTCTAACTCTAACCCTAACCGCAACCCTAACCCTACCCGTAACTCTAAACCTAACCCTAACCCTAACCCTACCCCTAAACCTAACCCTAACCCTAACTCTAACCCTAACCCTACCCCTAAACCTAACCCTTCCCCTAAGGCTACCCCTAACCCTAACAATACCCCTAGCCCTAACCCTAACCAAACCCTAACCCTAACCATAACCCTACCCCTAACGCTACCTCTAACCCTAACCCTACCCCTAACTCTAACCCTACCCCTAACCATATCCCTAACCCTAACCCTAAACCTAGCCCTAGCCCTAACCCTAACCTTAACCCTAACCCTAGCCCTAGCCATAGTCCTAACCCTAACTGTAACCCTAGCACTAGCCCTAACCCTAAGCCTAAACCTAACACTAATTCTACCCCTAAACCTAAACCTAACCCTACTCCTAACACTAACCCTACACCTACCCCTACCCCTACCCCTACCACTAACCCTACCCCTACCCCTAAACCTACCCTTACCCCTACCCCTAACCCCTACCCCTAACCCTAAACCTAACCCTACCCCTAGCAATAACAATAACACTAACCCTAACCATAACCCTAAACCTAGCCCTAACCCTAACCCTAAAACTAAACCTAACACTAACTCTAGCCCTAGCCCTAACCCTAACCCTATCCCTACACTTAGCCCTAACCCTAACCCTAGCCCTAACCCTAACCCCAACCCTCACCCTAACCCTAACCCTAACCCTACCCCTACCTCAACCCCTACCCCTACCCCTAACCCTAACCCTACCCTATCTCTAACCGTAACCCTAACCCTAACCCTAACCCTAAACCTAACCCTACCCCTAACTCAACCCCTAAGCCTAACCCTAACCCTGCCCCTAAAACTAACCCTAACCCTAACCCTACCCTAACCCTAACCCTAACCCTAATCCTAACCCTAACCCTAACCCCACCCATACCCCTACCCATGACCATAACGATACACCTAACTCTACCCCTACCCCTACCCCTAACCCTACCCTACCTCTACTCCTAACCCTAACTATCACCCTAACCCTAGCCATAACCCTAACCCTAACCCTATCCCGAGCTCTAACCCTAAACCTAACCCTAACCCTACCCCTAAACCTAACCCTATCCCTAACCCTGCCCCTAACCCTAACCCTAAACCTAACTCTACCCCTAACCGTAACCCTAACCCAAACTCTAATCCTAACCCTACACCTAACCCTAACCCTAATTCTACCCCTAACCCTAACCCAAGCCCTAGTCCTAAACCTAACCCTAACCCTAGCGCTAGCCCAAACCCTAACCCTACCCCTAACCCTACCCCTACCCCTACCAGTACCCGTACCGCTAACCCTAAACCTAACCCTACACCTACCCCTAATCCTAACCCTAACCGTCACGCTAACCCTAACCCTACCCCTAACCTTACCACTAAACCTAAACCTAACCCTACCCCTAAATCTACCACTAACCCTAACCCTAACTCTATCCCTAACCCTACCCGTAACCGTAACCCTAACCCTAACCCTACTCCTAAACATTCCCTATCCCTAACCCTAACCCTAAACCTACCCCTACCCCTACCCCTACACGTACCGCTAACCCTACCCCTAACCCTAACAATACCCCTAGCCCTAACCCTAACCAAACCCTAACCCTAACCCTAACCCTACCCCTAACGCTACCTCTAACCCTAACCCTACCCCTAACCCTATCCCTAACCCTAACCCTAAACCTAGCCCTAGCCCTAACCCTAACCTTAACCCTAACCCTAGCCCTAGCCATAGTCCTAACCCTAACTGTAACCCTAACACTAGCCCTAACCCTAAGCCTAAACTTAAACCTAACTCTACCCCTAAACCTAAACCTAACCCTACTCCTAACCCTAACCCTACACCTACCCCTACCCCTACCCCTAACCCCTAACCCTAACCCTAACCCTACCCCTAGCACTAACAATAACCCTAACCATAACCATAACCCTAAACCTAGCCCTAACCCTAACCCTAAAACTAAACCTAACACTAACTCTAGCCCTAGCCCTAACCCTAACCCTATCCCTACACTTAGCCCTAACCCTAACCCTAGCCCTAACCCTAATCCCAACCCTCACCCTAACCCTAACCCTACCCCTACCTCTACCCTACCCCTACCCCTAACCCTAACCTTACCCTATCTCTAACCCTAACCCTAACCCTAACCCTAACCCTAAACCTAACCCTACCCCTAACCCTACCCCTAAGCCTAACCCTAACCCTGCCCCTAAAACTAACCCTAACCCTAACCCTAATCCTAACAATAAACCTAACCCCACCCATACCCCTACCCATGACCATAACAGTACACCTAACTCTACCCCTACCCCTAACCCTAACCCTACCCTACCTCTACACCTAACCCTAACTATAACCCTAACCCTAGCACTAACCCTAACCCTAACCCTAGCCCTAACCCTAAACCTAACCCTAACCGTAACACTAGCCTTAGCCCTAACTCTAACCATAACCCTAACCCTAACTATAACCCTAGTCCTAATGCTAACCCCAACCCTAACCCTAACCCTAACCCTAACACTACCCCTACCCCAAACCCTACCCCTAAACCTAACCCTACCCTACCTCTACCCCTAACCCTAACCCTAACCCTAAGCCTACCCCTAACACTAAACCTAACCCTAACCCTAAACTTAACCCTAACTCTAATCCTAACCCTAACCCTACCCCTACGTCTAACCCTACCCCTACCCCAACCCCTACCCCTTACCCTAACCCTAACCCTAGCCCTAACCCTAACCCTAACCCTAGCCCTAGCCCTAACCCAAACCCTAAACCTAACCCTACCCCTAACCGTAACCCCAATCCCAAACCTAACACTAACCCTAACACTCCTCCTATCCCTAACCCTACCCCTACCCTAACTCTACCCCTAACCCTAACCATAACCCTAACCCTAACCCTACCACTAACCCTAACCCTACCCATAACCCTAACACTACCCCAAACCCTAACCCTGACTCTAACCCTAACCCAACGCCTACACCTACCCCTAACTCTAACCCTAATCTTAACCCTACCCCTACCACTAACTCTAACCCTAAACCTAACCCCACCCCTAACCCTACACCTAACACTAACCCTACCCCTAACCCTAACCCTACCCATAACATTAACCCTAACCCTAATCCTAAACCTACACCTACTCCTACCCCTACACCTACCCTTAACCCTAACCCTACCCATACCACTAACCCTAACCCTGACCCTACCCCTCACCCTAACCCTACACCCACCCCTAACCCTAATTCTAACCCTAACCCTACCCCTAACCCTAACCCTAACACTAACCCTACCCCAATCCCTAGCCTTCCCCTACCATTAACCCTAACCCTACCCCTAACCCTAACCCAGTACCTACCCCTACCCCTAACCCTCACTCTAACCCTAATCCTAACCGTAACTCTAACCCAAACCCTACCCCTAATCCTACTCCTAACCCTAACCCTAACCCTACCCCTAAAGCTACCACTAACCCTAACCCTAACCCTAACCCTACCCTAACCCTAACCCTAAGCCTAACTCTAACCCTAACCCTAACCCTAACCCTACCCCTAATCCTACCCCTACCCCTAACCCTAACCCTACCCCTAAAGCTACCCCTAACCCTAACCCTAACCCTAACCCTACCCTAAACTTAACCCTAACTCTAAGCCTAACCTACCACTAACCGTAACCCTAACCCTAACCCTAACCCTAACCCTAACCCTAACCCTAAAACCCTAACCCTAATCCTACCACTAACCCTAACCCTAACCCTAACCCTACCACTAACGCTGACCCTAACCCTAACCCTAAAAATAACCCTACCCGAACCCCTAAACCTAAACGTACCCCTAACCCTACCCCTAACCCTAAACCTAACCCTACCCCTACTTCTAACCCTAACCCTAAACCTAATCCTAACCCTACCCCTAACCCTAACCCTACCCTAACCCTAACTCTACCCCCAACCCTAACCCTAACCCTAAACCTAGCCCTACCCCTACCCTTACCCTACCCCTAACACTAACCTTAATCCTATCCCTACCCCTTCCCCTACCCCTACCCGTAACCCTAACCCTAAACCTACCCCTACCTCTACCGCTAACCCTAACTTAACCCTAACCCTAACCTACCCTTAACCCTGAACCTAACCCTAACCCTAAACCTAACCCTAACCCTAGACCTAGCCCTAACCCTAAGCCTAACCCTAACCCTAGGCCTAGACATAGCCCTAACCCTAGCCCTAACTCTAACCCTAATCCTAACCCTAACCCTAACCCTAACGCTAGTGCTAACCCTAACCCTAAACCTAACGCTAACTCTATCCCTACGCCTACCCCTACCCCTACCCCTACCCCTAACCCTAACCCTAATCCTAACCCTAACCCTAACCCTTACCTTGGCCCTACACCTACATCTACCCCTACCCCTACCCCTACCCCTAAAGCTACCCAGACCCCTACCCCTAATCCTTACCCTAACGCTAGTCCTAACCCTAACCTTAAACCTAACGCTAACCCTATTCCTAATCCTAGCCCTAGCCCTAACCCTAACCTTAACCCTAACTCTACCCCTACCCCTACCGCTAACCCTACACCTACCCCTAACCCTAACCCTAACCCTAACCCGAACCCGAACATTACCCCTAACACTAGCCCTACCCTAACCCTAACCATAAGCCTAGCACTAGCCCTAAACCTACGCCTGCCCCTAACCCTAACCCTAACCCTAACCCTAACCCTAATCCTAGCCGTAGCCCTAAACCTAACCCTAACCCTAACCTAGCCATAGCCATAGCCCAAACCCTAACCCTAGCCCTAGCCCTAACCCTAACCCTAAACCTAACCCTAATCCTAACCCTAAACCTAACCCTACCCGTAATCCTAACCCTACCTCTAACCCGAACCCTAACTCTGAACCTACCCCTAACCCTACCCCTAACCCTAACTCTACCCCTAACTGTAACCCTAACCCTAACCCTAGCCCTACCCCTACTCCTACCCATAACCCAAACCCTAAACCTAACACTAACCCTACTCCTACCCGTAGACCTAACCCTAACCATAACCCTAATGATAACCATAACCTTACCCCTACGACTACCCCTACCACTAACCCTAAGCCTAACCCTAACCCTAGCCCTAACCCTTACCCTAACCCTAACCAGAACCCTAACCCTAAAACCCTAACCATAATCCTTACCCTAACCCAATCCCTAAGCCTAACCCTAGCCCTAGCCCTACCCCTAACCCTAAACCTAACCAGAGCCCTATCGCTAACCTAACCCTAACCATAGCCTTAGCCCTAACCCTAACCCTAACCCTAACCCTAGCCCTGACCCTAACCCTAACCCTAAACCCTAGCCCTAACCCTAACCCTAACCCTAAACCTACCCCTAAACCTAACCCCAACCCCAAACATAACCCTAAACCAAACACTAACCCTACCCCTAACACTAACTCTACCACTACCCTAACCTTACCCCCACCCCTACCCCTAACCCTAACCCTACCCCTAACACTAACCCTAACCCTAACACTAACACTAACCCTACCCCTAAACATAACACTATTCCTAAACCTAACCCTAACCCTAATCCTACCCCTAACCCTAACCCTAACCCTACCCCTAACCCTACACCTACCCCTACCCCTACCCCTACCCCTACCACTACCCCTAACCCTAAGAATAACCCTAACCCTACCCCTAACCCAAACCCTAACCTACCGCTACCCCTACCCCTAACACTAACTCTAACCCTACCCCAACTCTACCCCTACCCCTAACACTAACCCTAACTCTAACCGAAACTCTACCACTACCCCTACTCCTAACCCTAACCCTAACCCTAACCCTATCCCTAACACTACCCCTAACCATAACCCTAACCCTAACCCTAACCCTAACATTACCCTAACCCTAGCCCTAACCCTAACGCTAAGCCTAACCCTAAACCTAAACCTAAACCTACCCCTACCCCTACCCCTAACCGTAATCCTAACCCTAACCCTACCCCAAACCATAAACCTAACCCTACATCTAACCCTAACTCTACTCCTAACCCTAACACAAGTCCTAACCCTAAACCTAACCCTAACCCTACCCCTAACCCTACTTCTAACCCTAACCCTAACCCTAACCCTACCCTAAACCAAACCCTACCCCTACCCCTACCCCTAACCCTACCCCTACCCCTAATCCTATCCCTAACGCTACTCCTAACACAAAGCCTTCCCCTACCCCTAACCCTAACCCTACGCCTAACCCTAACTATAACCTTAAACCTAACTGTAACCCTAACCCTAACACTACCCCTACCCCTACCCCTAACCCTAACCCTAACCCTACCCCTACCACTACCCCTAACACTAACCCTAACCCTAACCCTAACTTAACCATAGCACTAGCCCTAACCCTAAGTCTAACCCGAACTTGAGCCCTAGCCATAGCTCTAACCCTAACCCTAACCCTAACCCTACCCCTACCCCTAACCCTATCCCTAACGCTACCCCTAACACAAAGCCTACCCATAACCCTAAACCTAACCCTACCCCTAACCCTAACTATAACCTTAAACCTAACGGTAACCCTAACCCTAACACTACCCCTACCCTAACCCCAACCCTAACCCTAACCCTAACCCTAACACTACCAGTAACCGTAAACCTAACCCTAAACCTAACCCTAAACCTACACCTAACCCTAACCCTAACCCTAACCCTGCCCCAAACCCTTACCCTAACCCTAAACCTACCCCTAACGGTAACCCTAACCCTAACTCTAATCCTAACCCTACCCCTAACCCTAACCCTAATTCTACCCCTAACCCTAACCCAAGCCCTAGTCCTAAACCTAACCCTAACCCTAGCGCTAGCCCAAACCCTAACCCTACCCCTAACCCTACCCCTAACCCTACCAGTACCCGTACCGCTAACCCTAACCCTAACCCTACACCTACCCCTAATCCTAACCCTAACCGTCACCCTAACCCTGACCCTACCCCTAACCTTACCCCTAAACCTAAACCTAACCCTACCCCTAAATCTACCACTAACCCTAACCCTAACCCTATCCCTAACCCTACCCGTAACCGTAACCCTAACCCTAAGCCTAACCCTACTCCTAAACGTTCCCTATCCCTAACCCTAACCCTAACCCTACCCCTACCCCTACCCCTACCCGTACCGCTAACCCTAACCCTAACCCTACACCTACCCCTAATCCTAAACCTAACCGTCACTCTCACCCTAACCCTACCCCTAACCCTAAACCTAACCCTAACTCTAAAGCTACCCCTAACCCTAACCCTAAACCTAACCCTACCCCTAACCCTAACCCTAACCCTACCCTTAACCTTAACCGTAACTCTAACCCTAACCATAACCCCAACCCTAACGCTTACCCTAACCCTAACCCTAAACCTAACCCTAATCCTACCCCTAAACCTAACCCTAACTCTACCCCTAACTCTAATCCTAACGCTAACCCTAACCCTACCCCTAACCCTAACCCTACCCCTAACCGTAACCCTAACCCTAACCCTAACCCTAACCCTAACCCTAACCCTAGCCCTAACCCTAACCCTAACCCTAACCATAACCCTAAACCTAGCCCTAATCCTAGCCCTAAAACTAAACCTAACACTAACTCTAGCCCTAGACCTAACCCTAACCCTATCACTACACTTAGCCCTAACACTAACCCTAGCCCTAACCCTAACCCCAACCCTCACCCTAACCCTAACCCTAACCCTACCCCTACCTCTACACCTACCCCTAGCCCTAACCCTAACCCTAACCCTAAGCCTAACCCTAACCCTAACCCTACACCTAACCCTAACCCTAAACCTACACCTAACCGTAACACTAACCCTAACTCTAACCCTAACCCTACCACTAACCCTAATCCTAACCCTCACTATACCCCTAACCGAAATCCTAACACTAACCCTATCACTACAGCCAACGCTAACCCTACCCCTAAACCTAACCCTAATCCTAACCCCAAATCTACCCCTAACACTAACCCTAACCCTACCCCTAACCCTAACCTTAACCCTACCTCTACCCCTAACCCTAACCCTACCCCTAACAATTACCCTAACCCTAGCCATAGACCCACCCCTAACCCTAACCCTAACCCTAACCCTAATCCTAACCCTAACCCTAACATTACCCCTAACCCTAACCCTAACCCTAACCCTAACCCTAAACCTAACCCTAGCCCTAGCCCTAACCCTAACCCTAACCCTAACCCTACCGCTCACCTAACCCTACCCCTAACACTATCCCTAACCCTCATCCTACCCCTAACCCTAAGTCTACCCCTAACCTTAGCCCAAGCCCTAGTCCTAAACCTAACCATAACCCTAGCACTAGCCCTAACCCTAAACCTAAACCTAACCCTAACCCCTACCCCTACCCCTACCACTAACCCTAACCCTAACCCTACGCCTAATCCTAAACCTAACCGTCACCCTAACCCCAACCCTACCCCTTGCCCTAACCCTAACCCTACACCTAAAGCTAACCCTAACCCTAACCCTAACCCTAAACCTATCCGTAACCGTAACCCTAACCCTAAACCTAACCCTACTCCTAACCGTAACCCTAAACCTAACCCTAACCCTACCCCTAACTCTAACCCTAACGCTTACCCTAACCCTAACCCTAACCCTAAACCTACCCCTATCCCTAACCCTAACCCTAACCCTAAGCCTACCCCTAACTCTAACCCTAACCCCAACCCTAACCGTACCCTTAACTCTAAACCTAACCGTAAATCTAACCCTACCCCTATACCTAACACTAACCCTAACCTTACCCCTAACCCTAACCCTAACCCTAACTCTAACCCTAACCCTACCCCTAAACCTAACCCTTCCCCTAAGGCTACCCCTAACCCTAACAATACCCCTAGCCCTAACCCTAACCAAACCCAAACCCTAACCCTACCCCTAACGCTACCTCTAAACCTAAACCTACTCCTAACCCTAAAACTACCCCTAACCCTATCCCTAACCCTAACCCTAAACCTAGCCCTAGCCCTAACCCTAACCTTAACCCTAACCATAGCCCTAGCCATAGTCCTAACCCTAAATGTAACCCTAGCACTAGCCCTAACCCTAAGCCTAAACCTAACCCTAACTCTACCCCTAATCATAAACCTAACCCTACTCCTAACCCTAACCCAACACCTACCCCTACCCCTACAACTATCCCTACCCCTACCCCTACCGCTGACCCTAACCCTAACCCTAACCCTAACCCTATGCCTAATACTAAACCTAACCCCAACCCTACCCCTCACCCTAACCTTAACCCTATACCTAAAGCTAACCCTAACCATAACCCTAACCCTAAACCTACCTGTAACCGTAACCCTAACCCTAAACCTAACCCTACTCATAACCATAACCCTAAACCTAACCCTAACCCTACCCCTAACGCTAACCCTAACGCTTACCCTAACCCTAACCCTAACCCTACCCCTATCCCTAACCCTAAACCTAACCCTAAGCCTACCCCTAACTCTAACCCTAACCCCAACCCTAACCGTACCCTTAACTCTAAACCTAACCCTAACCCTAACCCTACCACTAAACCTAACCCTAACCCTAACGTTACCCCTAACCGTAACCCTAACTCTAACCGTAACCCTACCCCTAAACCTAACCCTTCCCCTAAGGCTACCCCTAACCCTAACAATACTCCTAGCCCTAACTCTAACCAAACCTTAACCCTAACCCTAACCCTACCCCTAACGATACCTCTAACCCTAAACCTACCCCTAACCCTAAACCTACCCCTAACCCTATCCCTAAACCTAACCCTAAACCTAGCCCTAGCCCTAACCCTAACCTAACCCTAACCCTAACCTTACCCCTAAGGCTAACTCTTACCCTTACCCTAACCCTAACCCTAACCCTAACCCTAACCCTAACCCTAACCCTACACCTACACCTAAATCTAAATCTAACCCTGCCCCTACCCCTACCTCTAACCCTAACCGTAGCCCTAACACTAACCCTACCCCTACCCCTTAACGGTAACCCTAAACCTAACCCTAACCCTACGCCTAACCCTAACCCCAACCCCAACCCTAACCCCACCCCTAACCCTACCCCTACCCCTAATCCTACCACTATCCCTACCCCTACCCCTACCCCTAACCCTAACCCTAACCCTACCCCTAAACCTACCCCTAACCATACCCCAAACCCTAACCCTTATCTTACCCCTATCCCTACCCCTACCCCTACACCTAACCCTAACCCTAACCCTACCCTTCACTGTAACCCTACCCTAACCCTACCCCTAACCCTTATACTAACCCTAACCCTACCCCTAATCGTAACCCTAACCCTAACCCTAATCCTAAACCTACCCCTACCCCTACCCCTAATACTACCCCTACAGCTACCACTAACACTAACCCTAACCCTAACCCTACTCCTGACCCTAACCCTCTCCCTAACACTACACCTAACTCAAAACCTAACCCTAACCCTAACCCTACCCTTAACTCAAACCCTAAACCTAACCTTAACCCTACCCCTAACCCTAACCCTAAACCTACACCTAACCATAACCCTAACTCTAACTCTAACCCTAACCCTACCCCTAAAACTAACCCTTCCCCTAACTCTACCCCTAACCCTAACCCTACCCATAACCCTAACCCTAACCCTAATTCTAACCCTAACTCTACTCCAACCCCTACGCCTAAATCTACCCCTACCCATAAACCTACCCCTACCCCTACCCCTAACCCTAAACATAACCCCTACCCCTACCCCTACGCCTAACCCTAACCCTAGCCCTAGCCCTAACAATAACCCTAACCCTAACCCTAACCCTAAACCTAATCCTAACCCTAATCCTCAACCTACCCCTACCCCAACCCCTACCCCTACCCCTAACCCTAAGAATACCCCTGCCACTAAACCTAACCCTAACCCTAACTCTAACCCTAACTCTAACCCTAACCCTAACCCTAACCCTACCCCTAACCCTAACCCTAACCCTACCCCTACACGTAACCCTAACCCCAACTCTAAACCTAACCCTACCCCTACCCCTAACCCTAAACCTAACTATACCCCTAACTGTAACCCTAACCCAAACCCAAACCCAAAACCTAATCCTAAAACTAACGCTAACCCTAACCCTAAACCTAACCCTATCCCTAAACCCATCACTACCCCTAACCCTATCCCTAACCCTAACCCAACCCCTAACCCTAACCCTAACCCTAACCTTTACCCTAACCCTACCCCTAACCCTAACCCTAACACTACCCCTAACCCTAAACCTAAACCTACCCCTAACCTTACCCCTACCCATAACCCTAAATCTAAACCTACCCCTACCCCTACCCCGACCCCTAACCCTAACCCTAACCCTACCCCTACGTCTAACCCTACTCCTACCCCTACCCCTAACGCTACCCCGAATGTTACCCCTAACCCTAACCCTAGCCCTAGCCCTAACCCTAACCCAAACCCTAGCCCTAGTCCTAACTCTAACCCTAACCCTAATCCTTGCCCTAGCCCTAACCCTAACCCTAACCCCAGCCCTAACCCTAACCCTACCCCTACCCGTACTACTACCCCTACACCTAACCCTAACCCTAACAATGCCTCTACCCCTACACCTGCCGCTACCCTAACCCTAACCCTAACCCTGACCCTACACCCACCCCTACCCCTACACCTACCCCTAAACCTAACCCTAACCCTACCCCTAACTCTACCCCTAACCCTAACCCTAACCCTACCCCTAATCGTAACCCTAACCTTAACTCTAATCCTAAACCTACCCCTATCAATAACCCTAACCCTAACAATACCCCTAACCGTAACACTAACCCTAAACCTAACACTGCCCCTACCCCTAAAGGTAACCCTAACCCTAAACCTAACTGTAGCCCTAACCCTAACCCTAACCCTAGCCCTGGCCTTAACCCTACCCCTAACCCTAACCCTACCCCTAACCCTAACCCCAACCCCAACCCTAACCCTAACCCTAACCCTAACCCTAACCTTACCTCTATTTCTACCCCTACCCATACCCCTAACCCTACCCCTAAACCAACACCAAACCCTAACCCTTACCTTACCCCTAACCCTAAACCTAACCCTAACCCTATCCCTAGCCCTACCCCTAACCCTACCCCTACCCCTAACCCTAACCCTAATCCTAACCCTAATCCTAAACCTACCCCTACCCCTAACCTAACCCCTACCCCTAACATAACCCTACCGCTACCACTAACCCTAACCCTAACCCTAAACCTACCCCTAACCCTAACCCTATTCCTAACAGTACCCCTACCCCTAACCCTAACCCTAACCCTAACTCTACCCCTGACCCTAACCCAAGCCCTAGCCCTAAACCTAACACTAACCCTAGCGCTAGCCCTAAACCTACGCCTACGCCTACCCCTAACCCTAACCCTAACCCTAACCCAAGCCGTAGTCCTAAACCTAACCTAACCCTAGCGCTAGCACAAACCCTAACTCTAACCCTAACCCTAACCTTACCCCTACCCCTACCCATACCGCTAACCCTAACCCTAAACCTACACCTAACCCTAATCCTAACCCTAAACGTCACCCTAACCCTAACCCTACCCCTAACCTTACCCCTAACCCTAAACCTAACCCTATCCCTAAAGCTACCCCTAACCCTAACCCTAACCCTAACCCTACCGGTAACCTTAACCCTAACCCTACTCCTAACCATTCCCTATCCCTATTCCTAACCCTAACACTAACCCTAACCCTAACCCTACCCCTACACCTACCCTACCCCTACCCCTAACCCTAACCCTACCCCTAACCCTAAACCTAACCCTAACCCTAGCCCTATCCCTAACCCTAACCCTAACCCTAATCCTAACCTAGCCCTAGCCCTATCTCTAATCCTAACCCTAATCATAGCCGTAGCCCTAACCTAACCCTAACCCTAGCCCTAACCTTAACCCCAACCCTACGCCTGCCCCTACCACTATCCCTACCCCTACCCCTACCCTTAACCATACCCCTACCCCTACACCTGCCCCTAAAACTAACCCTAACCCTAACCCTACTCCTAACGCTAAACCAAACCCTAACACTAACCCTACCCCTAACCCTAACCCTATCCCTACTGCTACCCCTAACATTAAAACTAACCCTAACCCTAACCCTAACCCTACCCCTATACCTACAACTAACCCTAACCCCAACCCTAAACCTACCCCTACCCCTGCACCTACCCCTAACCCTATCCCTTACCCTAACCCTACCCCTATACCTACACCTAACCCTAACCCTAAACCTAACCCGACCCCTAACCCTGCACCTACCCCTAACCCTATCCCTAACCCTAACCCTACCCCTATCCCTCCCCCTTCCCCTACTCCTACCTCTACCCCTACCCCTACCCCTACCTCTAACCCTAACCCTAACCATAACCCTACACCTACCCCTAACCCTACCCCTAACCTAACCTTAAACCTAACCCTAACTCTACGCCTAAACCTAACCCTAACCGTAAACCTAACCCTAACCCTACCTATACCCATACCCTTACCCCTAACCCTAACCCTAACCAAACCCTACCCCTACGCCTACACCTACCCCTACCCCTAACCCTACCACTAACCCTACCCCTAAACCTACCCTACCCCTACCCCTACACCTACCCCTAAACCTAACCATACCCCTACCCCTACCCCTAACCCTAAACCTAACCCTGACCCTAACCCTAAACCTAACCCTAGCCCTACACCTACCCCTAACCCTAACCCTACCCTTAACCCTAACCCGAGCCCTAGCCCTAACCCTAAGATTAACCCTAATCCTAACTGTACCCCTACCCCTAACCTTAACCCTAATCCTAACCTTAACCCTAATGCTATACCGATCCCTACCCCTACCACTACCCTACCCCTAACCCTACCCCTAGCACTAACCCTAACCCTAACCCTAACCCTAAACCTACCCCTATCCTAACTCTACCCCTAAACCTTACCCTAACCCTACCCCTAACCCTACCCCTAACCCTAACCCTACCCCTAAAACTAACCTAACCCTACCCCTAACCATACCCCTAACCCTAACCCTAACCCCAACCCTACCCCTACCCTTAACCCTCATCCTAACCCTAACCCTAACCATACCCCTACCCCTACGCCTATGCCTACCCCTAACCATGACCCTAACCCTAAGCCTACCCCTAAAACTAACTCTAAGCATAACCCGAACCCTAACCCTAAAACTCTAACCCTAATCCTTACCCTAACCCTAACCCTAACGCTAACAGCCCTAACCCTAAACCTAACCCTAAACCTACCCCTAGCCCTAGCCCTAACCCTCAAACTGTTTACCAAGCCCTAGCCCTAACCCTAACCCTAACCCTAAACCTACACCTAGACCTATCCCTACCCCTAACCCTAAACCTAGCCCTAGCCCTAACAATAACCCTAAACCTAACTCTAACCCTAACCCTACCACTACCCCTACCCATACCCATTCCGATAACCCTAACCCTAACCCTACACCTACCCCTAATCCTAACCATAACCGTCACTCTAACCCTAACCCTTCCCCTCAACTTACCCCTAACACTAAACCTAACCCTACCCCTAAAGCTACCACTAACCCTAACCCTAAACCTAACCCTACCCCTACCCCTACCCCTATCACTAAACCTAACCCTAAACCAACCCCTACCCCTACACCTACCCCTAACCCTAACCCTAAACCTAACCCTAACCCTAAACCTAGCCCTAGCCCTAACCCTAAACTTAACCCTAACCCTAGCCATAGCCATAGCTCTAACCCTAACTGTAACCCTAGCCCTAGCCCTAACCCTAAGCCTAACCCTAACCCTAACTCTACCCCTAACCCTAACCCTAACCCTACTCCTAACGCTAACGCTACCCCTATCCCTAACCCTACCCATAACCCGCACCCTAACCCTAAAACCCTAACCCTAATCCTGACCCTAACCCTAAACCTAACCCTTAACCTAGCCCTACCAATAAACCTAAACCTAACCCTAGCCCTAAACCTAACCCTAGCCATAGACCTAACCCTAACCCTAACCCTAACCCTAACCTTACCATACCCCTACCGATACCCCTAACCCTACCCCTAATTCAAACCCTAAACCTACCCCTAACCCTACCCCTACCCCTAACCCTAACCCTAACCGTAACACTAACCCTAACCGTAACCCTACACCTACCCCTAACCCTAACCCTAACCCTAGCCCTAGCCCTAACAATAACCCTAACCCTAACACTAACCCTAATCCTACCCATAATCCTAAACCTACACCCACCCCTACCCCTACCCCTAACCGTAACAATACCCCTGCCACTAACCCTAACCCTAACCCTAACCCTAACCCTAACCCTACCCCTAACTCTAACCCTAACACTAACCCTAACCCTAACCCTACCCCTAACCCTAAACCTAACCCTACACCTACCCCTAACTGTAACCCTAATCCTAACTCTAACTAACCCTACCACTAACCCTAATATTAACCCTAATTATACCCCTAACCGTAACCCTAACCCTAACCCTATCCCTACAGCCAGCGCTAACCCTACCCCTACACCTAACCCTAACCCCAAATCTACCCTTACCCCTAACCCTAACCTTACCCCTAACCCTAACCGTACCCTAACCTTAACCCTACCCCTACCCCTAACCCTAACCCTAACTCTAAACCTACCCCTAACCCTAACCCTAACCCTACCCCTAACCCTACCCCTAAATGTAACCCAAAATCTACCCCTACCCCTACGCCTAACCATACCCCTACCCCTACCCTACCCCTGTCCCTAACCCTAACCCTACCCCTAACCCTAACCCTAACCCTAATCCTAACCCTAGCCCTAGCCCTAACTCTAACCCTAACTCTAATCATAGCCGTAGCCCTAACCTAACCCTAACCCTAGCCCTAACCCTAACCCCAACCCTACGCCTGCCCCTACCACTAACCCTACCCCTAACCCTACCCCTAACCCTACCCCTACCCCTACACCTGCCCCTAAAACTAACCCTAACCCTAACCCTACTCCTAACGCTAAACCAAACCCTAACACTAACGCTATCCCTAAACCTAACCCTAAACCTAACCCTATCCCTACTGCTACCCCTAACATTAAAACTAACCCTAACCGTAACCCTAACCCTACCCCTATACCTACACCTAACCCTAACCCTAACCCTAACCCTACCCCTACCCCTGAACCTAGCCCTAACCCTATCACTAACCCTAACCCTACCCCTATACCTACACCTAACCCTAACCCTAACCCTACCCCTACCACTGCACCTACCCCTAACCCTATCCCTAACCCTAACTCTACCCCTATCCCTCCCCCTTCCCCTACTCCTACCTCTACCCCTACCCCTACCCCTACCTCTAACCCTAACCCTAACCATAACCCTACACCTAACCCTAACCCTACCCCTAACCTAACCCTAAACCTAACCCTAACTCTACGCCTAAACCTAACCCTAACCCTAACCCTAACCCTACCTATACCCATACCCTTACCCCTAACCCTAACCCTAACCCTAACCAAACCCTACCCCTACGCCTACACCTACCCCTACCCCTAACCCTACCACTAACCCTACCCCTAAATCTACCCTACCCCTACCCCTACACCTACCCCTAAACCTAACCCTACCCTTACCCCTAACCATACCCCTAACCCTAACCCTAACCCTAACCCTAACCCTAAACCTACCCCTATCCCTAACTCTACCCCTAAACCTTACCCTAACCCTACACCTACCCCTACCCCTACCCCTAACCCTACCCCTAAAACTAACCTAACCCTACCCCTAACCATACCCCTAACCCTAACCCTAACCCCAACCCTACCCCTACCCTTAACCCTCATCCTAACCCTAACCCTAACCATACCCTACCCCTACGCCTATGCCTACCCCTAACCCTGACCCTAACCCTAAGCCTACCCCTAACACTAACTCTAAGCATAACCCAAACCCTAACCCTAAAACTCTAACCCTAAACCTTACCCTAACCCTAACCCTAACGCTAAACCTAGCACTAACCCTAAACCTACCCCTAAACCTACCCCTAGCCCTAGCCCTAACCCTCAAACTAACCGTTAACCAAGCCCTAGCCCTAACCCTAACCCTAACCCTAAACCTACCCCTAGACCTATCCCTACCCCTAACTCTAACCCTAGCCCTAGCCCTAACAATAACCCTAAACCTAACTCTAACCCTAACCCTACCCCTACCCCTACCCATACCGCTAACCCTAACCCTAACCCTACACCTACACCTAATCCTAACCATAACCGTCACTCTAACCCTAACCCTTCCCCTCACCTTACCCCTAACCCTAAACCTAATCCTACCCCTAAAGCTACCCCTAACCCTAACCCTAAACCTAACCCTACCCCTACCCCTAACCTTAATCCTAACCCTACCCCTAACTGTAACCCTAGCCCTAACCCTAACCCTAATCCTAACCCTACCCCTAACGCTAACCCTAACCCTAACCCTAACCCCAACCCTACCCCTAACCCTTACCCTAACCCTAACCCTAACCCTAACCCTAATCCTAACCCTCACCCTAACCCTACCCCGAATGCTTACCCTACCCCTTACCCTGAACCTAAACCTACCCCTAACCCTAACCCTAATCCTACCCCTAACCGTAACCCTAACCCTAACTCTAACACTAACCCTACCCCTAAACCTAACCCTTCCCCTAATGCTACCCCTAATCCTAAACCTACCCCTACCCATAACCTTAACCCTACCCCTATCCGTAACCCTAACCCTAAACCTAACCGTACACCTAACGCTAACCGTAAACCTAAACCTAAACATAACCCTAACCCTAACCCTAAACCTAAACCTAACCCTACACCTAACGCTAACCCTAACCCTAAACCTAACCCTAACCCTAACCTCAACCCTAAACCTAACCATAACCCTAACCCTAACCATACTCCAAACCCTAACCCTACTCCCAACCCTAACCCTACCCCTAAACCTAAACCTAACCCTAACCCTACACCTACCCCTACCCCTAACCCTAACCCTAACCCTAACCCTACACCTATCCCTAACCCTAAACCTAATCCTAAACCTACCCCTAACCCTATACCTAGCCCTAACCCTACCACTACCCCTACACCTACCCCTACCCCTATCCCTAAACCTAACCCTAAACCAACCCCTACCCCTACCCCTACCCCTACCCCTAACCCTAACCCTGAACCTAACCCTAACCCTAAAACTTGCCCTAGCCCTAACCCTAAACTTAACCCTAACCCTAGCCATAGCCATAGCTCTAACCCTAACTGTAACCCTAGCCCTAGCCCTAACCCTAAGCCTAACCCTAACCCTAACTCTACCCATACCC
>JANJXV010000574.1:460000-462500 GCA_024803745.1 Megascapheus bottae
CCCTAACCCTAACTCTACCCCTAACCCTAATCCTACCCCTACCCCTAACCCTAACCCTAGCCCTAGACCTAACCCTAACCCTAACCCTACCCCTACCCCTAACCCTAACACTAATCCTAACCCTTACCCTACCCCGACCCCTAACCCTAACCCTAACCCTAACCCTAACCCTACCCTAGCCCTAGCCCTAACCCTAACCCTAACCCTACCGCTAACCCTAACCCTACACCTAACACTATCCCCAACCCTAACCCTACCCTAACCCTAAGTCTACCCCTAACCCTAGCCCAAGCCCTAGTCCTAAACCTAACCATAACCCTAACGCTAGGCCTAACCCTAAACCTAACACAACCCTACCCCTACCCCTACCCCTACCGCTAACCCTAACCCTAACCCTACCCCTATGCCTAATCCTAAACCTAACCGTCACCCTAACCCCAACCCTACCCCTACCCTTAACCCGAACCCTACACCTAAAGCTACCCCTAACCCTAACACTAACCCTAAACCTAACCGTAACCGTAACCCTAACCCTAAACCTAACCCTACTCCTAACCGTAACCCTAAACCTAACCCTAATCCTACCCCTAACGCTAACCCTAACGCTTACCCTAAACCTAACCTTAACTCTACCCCTATCCCTAACCCTAAGCCTACCCCTAACTATAACCCTAACCCTAACCCTAACCCTACCCTTAACTCTAAACCTAACCCTACCTAACCCTACCCCTAAAAATAAACCTAACACTAACCCTACCCCTAAACCTACCCCTAACCGTAACCCTAACCCTAACTCTAACCCTAACACTACACCTAAATCTAACTCTTCCCCTAACGCTACCCCTAACCCTAAACCTACCCCTAGCCCTAACCCTAACCCAAACCCTAACCCTAACCCTAAACCTACCCCTAACGCTACCTCTAATCCTAACTCTAACCCTAACCCTAAACCTACCCCTAAACCTATCCCTAACCCTAACCCTAAACCTAGCCCTAGCCCTACCCCTAACCTTAACCTAACCCTAGCCCTAGCCATAGCCCTAACCCTAATTGAAACCCTAGCACTAGCGCTAACCCTAAGCCTAACCCTAACCCTAACTCTACCCCTAACCCTAACCCTAACCCTAATCCTAACCCTAAACCTACACCTACCCCTACACCTACCCCAATCCCTACCCCTAACCCTAACCCAACCCCTAAACCTACCCCTACCCGTAACCCTAACCCCTACACCTACCCCTAACCCTAACCCTAACCCTAGCCCTAACAATAACCCTAACCCTAATCCTAAACCTACCCCTACAACTACTCCTATCCCTAACCCTAACAATACCCCTGCCACTAAAACTTACCCTAACCCTAACCCTAACCCTACCCCTAACTCTAACCCTAACCCTAACCCTAACCCTACCCCTAACCCTACCCTTAACCCTAACCCTAACCCTACCCCTACACGTAACCCTAACCCTAACCCTAACCCTAAATCTCACCCTACCCCTACCCCTAACCTTAACCCTAGCCCTAACCCTAACCCTAACCCTAAACGTACACCTAACGCTAACCCTAACCCTAAACCTAACCCTAACCCTAAACCCACCCCTACCCATAACCCTAACCCAACCCCTAACCCTAACCCTAACTCTAACCTTAATTCTACCCCTAACCCTAAACCTAACCCTAATCCTAGCCCTAACCCTACCCCTACCCCTAACCCTAAACCTACCCCTACCCCTACCCCTACCCCTACACCTAACCCTAACCCTAACTCTAACCTTAATTCTACCCCTAACCCTAACCCTAACCCTAACCCTACCCCTAACCCTAACCCTAAACCTACCCCTAACCCTACCCCTAATCCTAACCCTAAATCTCACCCTACCCCTACCCCTACCCCTAACCTTAACCCTAGCCCTAACCCTAACCCTAACCCTACCTCTACCTCTACACCTGCCCCTAACCCTACCCCTACACCTAACCCTAACCCTAACTCTAACCTTAATTCTACCCCTAACCCTAACCCTAACCCTAACCCTACCCCTAACCCTAAACCTACCCCTAACCCTACCCCTAATCCTAACCCTAAATCTCACCCTACCCCTACCCCTACCCCTAACCTTAACCCTAGCCCTAACCCTAACCCTAACCCTACCTCTACCTCTACACCTGCCCCTAACCCTAACCCTACCCCTAACCCTAACCCTACACCCACCGCTACCCCTACACCAACCCCAATCCCTACCCCTAACCCTACCCCTACCCCTAAACCTACAACCACCCCGAACCCTAACCCCTACCCCTAACCCTAACACTAACCCTAGCCCTAGCCCTAACAATAACCCTAACCCAAATCCTACCCCTAACCCTAACCCTAACCCTACCCCACCCTAATCCTAAACCTAACCCTACCCCTAACCGTAACCCTAACCCTAACTCTAATCCTAACCCTACCCCTAACAATAACCCTAACCCTAACAATACCCCTAACCGTAACCCTAACCCT
>JANJXV010000574.1:467500-480000 GCA_024803745.1 Megascapheus bottae
GTAACCCTATCTCTAACCCTAACCCTACCCCTAAACCGAACCATTCCAGTAACGCTACCCCTAACCCCAACCCTAGCCCTAGCTCTAATCCTAACCCAAACCCTTACCCTAACCCTAACCGTACCCCTAACGCTACCTCTAACCCTAACCCTACCCCTAACCCTAACCCTACCCCTAACCCTATCCCTAACCCTAACCCTAAACCTAGCCCTAGCCCTAAACCTAACTTTAACCCTAACCCTAGCCCTAGCCATAGCCCTAACCCTAACTGTAACCATAGCACTAGCCCTAACCCTAATCCTAACCCTACCCCTAACCGTAACCCTAACCCTAACTCTAACCCTAAGCCTACACGTAAACCTAACCCTTCCCCTAACGCTACTCCTAACCCTTAACCTACCCCAACCCTAACCCTAACCCTACCCCTAACCTTAACCCTATCCATTCCCCTAACGCTACCTCTAACCCTAACCCTACCCCTAACCCTAACCCTATCCCTACCCCTACCCCTAACCCTAAACCTAACCCTACACCTAACGCTAGCCCTAACCCTAAACCTAACCCTAGCACTAACACCAACCCTAACCCTAACCATATCCCTAACCCTAAACCTACCCCTTACCCCACTCCAAACCCTAACCCTACCCCTAAACCCAACCCTAACCCTAACCCTACACCTACCCCTACCCCTATCCCTAACGCTAACCCTACACCTAACGCTACCCCTACACCTAGCCCTACCCCTACCCCTACACCTACCACTAAAACTAACCATAAATCTACCCCTACCCCTACACCTACACATAAACCTAACCCTAACGCTAACCCTAATCCTAGCCCTAGCCCTAACCCTAAACTTAACCCAAAGCATAGCCATAGCCATAGCTCTAACCCTAACTGTAACCCTATCCCTAGCCCTAACTCTAACCCTAACCCTAATTCTAACCCTAACCCTCCACGTACCCCTACCCCTACACGTAACCCTACCCCTACCCCTACCCATAACCCTGACTCTAACCCTACTCCTAACGCTAACCCTACCCCTATCCGTAACCCTAACCGTAACCCGAACCCTAACCCTAAAACCCTAACCCTAATCCTAACCCTAACCCTAAACCTAACCCTTAACATAGCCCTAGCACTAAACCTAACCCTAACCCTAGCCCTAACCCTAACCCTAACCCTAGCCCTTACCCTAACCCTAACCCTACCCCTAACTCAAACCCTAAACCTACCCCTAACACTACCCCTAACCCTAACCTTAACGCTAACCCTAACCCTACCCCTACTCTAACCCTAACTATAACCCTAGCCTAGCCCTAACAATAAACATAACCCTAACCCTAACCCTAATCCTATCCCTAATCCTAAACCTACCCCTACCCCTACCCTAACCCTAACAATATCCCTGCCACTAACCCTAACCCTAACCCTAACCCTAACTCTAACCCTAACACTAACCCTAACCCTAAACCTATCCCTAATCCTAACCCTAATCCTAACCCTAACCCTAACCCTACCCCTAACCCTAACCCTAACCCTAACCATAACCCAACCCCTAACCCTAACCCTAATCCTAATCCTAACCCTAACCCTAACCCAAAACCTACCCCTACCCCTACCCCTACCCCTAACCCTAACCCTAACCCTAACTCTAACCTTAATTCTACCCCTAACCCTAACCATAACCCTAACCCTAACCCTAACCCTACCCCTAACCCTAACCCTAAATCTCACCCTACCCCTACCCCTACCCCTAACCTTAAGCCTAGCCCTAACCCTAACCCTAACCCTACACCTACCCCTACCACTACCCCTACCGCTAACCCTAACCCTAACCCTACCTCTACCTCTACAGCTGCCCCTAACCCTAACCCTACCCCTAACCCTAACCCTACACCCACCGCTACCCCTACACCTACCCCAATCCTTACCCCTAACCCTACCCCACCCCTAAACCTACTACTACCCCGAACCCTAACCCCTACCCCTAATCCTAACACTAACCCTAGCCATAGCCCTAACAATAACCCTAACCCTAACCCTACCCCTACCCCTAACCCTAACCCTACCCCACCCTAATCCTAACCCTAACCCTACCCCTAACCGTAACCTTAACCCTAACTCTAATCCTAACCCTACCCCTAACAATAACCCTAAACCTAACAATACCCCTAACCGTAACCCTAACCCTACCCCTTCCCCTTAACGGTAACCCTAACCCTAACCCTAACCCTACCCTAGCCCTAGACTTAACCCTAAACCTAACGCTAACGCTACCCCTACCCCTAACCCTAACCCCAACCCCAACCCTAACCCTAACCCTAACCCTAACCCTACCCCTAACCCTATCCCTACCACTATCCCTACCCCTACCCCTAACCCTAACCCTAACCCTACCCCTAACTTTACCGTTAACCCTACCCCAAACCCTAACCCTTACCTTACCCCTACCCCTAACCCTACCCTAAGCCTAATCCTCAACCTAATTCTAAACCTACCCTTACCCCTACACCTACCCCTACCCCTAACCCTACTCCTACCAATACCACTAACCCTAACCCTAACCCTAACCCTACCCCTACCCCTAACTCTATCCCTAACAATAACACTAAGCGTAACCCTAACCCTAACTCTAACCCTAACTCTACCCCTAAACCTAACCCTTCCCCTAACTCTACCCCTAACCCTATTCCTACCCCTAACCCTAACCATAATTCTATCCCTAACCCTACACCTACCCCTACCCCTACCCCTACCCATAAACCTACACCTACCCCTACCCCTAACCCTACCCCTAACCCTAACCCCTACCCCTGCCCCTAACCCTAACCCTAGCCCTAGCCCTAACAATAATCCTAACCCTAACCCTAACTCTCACCCTAATCCTAACCCTAATCCTAAACCTACCCCTACCTCTACCCCTACCACTACACCTAACCCTAACAATACCCCTGCCACTAACCCTAACCTAACCCTAACTCTAATCCTAACTCTAACCCTAACCCGAATCCAACCCCTAACCCTAACCCTAACCCTAACCCTAACCCTATACGTAACCCTAACCCTAACTCTAACCCTAACCCCACCCCTACCTCTAACCCTATCCCTAATCCTAACCCAACTCCTAACCCTAACCCTAACCCTAACCTTAACGCTACCCTTAACCCTAACCCTAACCCTAACACTACCCCTAACCCTAAACCTAAACCTACCCCTAACCCTACCCCTAACCCTAACCGTAAATCTAAACCTCCCCTACCCATACCCCTTACTCTAACCCTAACCCTACCCCTACGCCTAACCCTACCCTTATCCCTACCCCTACCCCTACCCCTACCCCTAACCCTACCCCTAACCCTAACCCTAGCCCTAGCCCTAGCCCTAACCCTAACCGTAATCCTAATCCTAGCCCTAGTCCTAACTCTAACCCTAACCCTAATCATAGCCCTAGCCCTAACCATAACCCTAACCCTATCCCTAACACTAACCCTAACCCTACCCCTACCCCTACAACTACCCCTACTCCTAACCATAAACCTAACCCTGCCTCTACCCCTAAACCTGCCTCTAACCCTAACCCTAACCCTAACCCTAACCCTAACCCTAACCCTACACCCACCCCTACCCCTACACCTACCCCTAAACCTAACCCTAACCCTACCCCTAACGCTAACCCTAACCCTACCCCGATCAATAACCCTAACCCTAACAATACCCCTAACCGTAACCCTATCCTAAACCTAACCCTACCCCTATCCCTAAAGGAAACCCTAACTCTAAACCTAACCCTAGTCCTAACCCTAACGCTAACACTAGCCCTAGCCTAAACCCTACCCCTAACCCAAACCTAGCCCTAACACTAACCCCAACCCCAACCCTAACCCTAACCCTACCCCTAAACCTAACCGTATCCCTACCCTTACCCCTACTCCTAACCCTAACGTTAACCCTACCCCTAACCCTACCCCTAACCCTACACCAAACCCTAACCCTTACCTTACCCCTAACTCTAAACCTAACCCTAACCCTAACCCTAGCCCTACCCCTAACCCTACCCCTACCCCTAACCCTAACCCTAATCCTAACCCTAATCCTAAACCTATCCCTACCCCTAACCCTATCTCTACCCCTAACCCTAAGCCTACCGCTACCACTAATCCTAACCCTAAGCCTAACCCTAAACCTAACCCTACCCTAACCCTAACCCTAACCCTAACAGTACCTCTAACCCTAACCCTAACCCTAACTCTACCACTGACCCTAACCCAAGCTCTAGCCCTAAACCTAACACTAACCCTAGAGCTAGCCCTAAACCTACGCCTAACCCTAACCCTACCCCAAACCCTAACTCTACACCTAACCCTAAACCAAGCCCTAGTCCTAAACCTAACCCTAACCCTAACCCTACCCCTACCCCTACAACTACCCCTACCAGTACCGCTAACCCTAACCCTAACCCTACCCCTCACCTTTCCCCTAACCCTAAACCTAACCCTAACCATAAAGCTACCACTACCCCTAACCCTAAACCTAACCCAACCCCTAAAGCTACCCCTAACCCTAACCCTAACCCTAACCCTAACCCTAAACCTAACCCTACCTCTAACTCTAACGCTAACCCTTACCCTAACTCTAACCCTACCCCTAACGCTAACCCTAACACTAACCCTACCCCTAACCGTAACCCTAATCCTAACCCTAACCCTACCCCTAACGCTTACCCTAAACCTAACCTTAAACCTAACCCTAACCCTACCCCTAACCCTACCCTAACCCTAACCCTAACTCTAACCCTAACCCTACACCTACCCCTACCCCTAACCCTAATCCTAACCCTACCCCTAACCGTAACCCTAACCCTAACTCTACCCCTAACCCTACCCGTAAACCTAACCATTCCCTTAACACTACTCCTAACCCTTAACGTACCCTTAACCCTAACCCTAACCCTACCACTAACCTTAACCCTATCCATTCCCCTAATGCTACCTCTAACCCTAACCCTACCCCTAACCCTAACCCTATCCCTACCCCTAACCCTAACCCTAAACCTAACCCTACACCTAACGCTAACCCTAACCTTAAACCTAACCCTAGCACTAACACCAACCCTAACCCTAACCATATCACTAACACTAACCCTACCCCTACCCCTAACCCCACTCCAAACCCTAACCCTACCCCTAAACCCAACCCTAACCCTAACCCTACACCTACCCCTAACCCTAACCCTAACCCTAACCCTACCCCTACCCCTAACGCTAACCCTACACCTAACGCTACCCCTACACCAAGCCCTAACCCTACCCCTACCACTACACCTACCACTAAACTCTACCCTTAACTCTAAACCTAACCCTAACCCTAACCCTAACCCTACCCCTAACCATAACCGTAACCCTAACTCTAACCCTAATCCTACCCCTAAACCTAACCATTCCCCTAACGCTACCCCTAACCCCAACACTACAACTAGCTCTACTCCTAACCCAAACCCTTACCCTAACCCTAACCGTACCCCTAACGCTACCTCTAACCCTAACCCTACCGCTAACCCTAAACCTACCCCTAACCCTATCCCTAACCCTAACCCTAAACCTAGCCCTAGCCCTAACCCTAACTTTAACCCTAACCCTAGCCATAGCCATAGCCCTAACCCTAACTGTAACCATAACACTAGCCCTAACCCTAATCCTAACCCTAACCCTAAACCTAACCCTTAACCTAGCCCTAGCACTAAACCTAACCCTAACCCTAGCCCTAAACCTAACCTTAACCCTAGCCCTAACCCTAACCCTAACCCTACCCCTAACTCAAACCCTAAACCTACCCCTAACACTACCCCTAACCCTAACCCTAACGCTAACCCTAACCCTACCCCTACCCATAACCTAACTATAACCCTAGCCTAGTCCTAACAATAACCATAACCCTAACCCTAACCCTAATCCTATCCCTAATCCTAAACCTAACCCTACCCCTACCCTAACCCTAACAATACCCCTGCCACTAACCCTAACCCTAACCCAAACCCTAACTCTAACCCTAACACTAACCCTAACCCTAAACCTACCCCTAATCCTAACCCTAATCCTAACCCTAACCCTAACCCTACCCCTACCCCTAACCCTAACCCTAACCCTAGCCCTAGCAATAACCCTAACCCTAACCCTAACCCTAACCCTACCGCTAACCCTAACCCTACCCCTAACTCTATCCCTAACCCTAACCCTACCCCTAACCCCAAGTCTACCCCTAACCCTAGCCCAGGCCCTACTCCTAAACCTAACCATAACCCTAGCGCTAGCCCTAACCCTAAACCTAACCCTAACCCTACGCCTACCCCTACCCCTACCCCTACCGCTAACCCTACCCCTACCCTTACCCATACGCCTAATTCTAAACCTAACCGTCACCCTAACCCCAACCCTACCCCTAAACCTAACCCTAACGCTACACCTAAAGCTACACCTAACCCTAACCCTAACCCTAAACCTACCCGTAACCGTAACCCTAACCCTAAATCTAACCCTACTCCTAACCGTAACCCTAAACCTAACTCTAACCCTACCCCTAACGATAACCCTAACGCTTACCCTAACCCTAAGCCTAACCCTAACCCTACCCCTATCCCTAACCCTAACCCTAACCCTAACCCTAACCCTACGCCTAACTCTAACCCTAAACCTAACCCTAACTCTACCCTTAACTCTAAACCTAACCCTAACCCTAACCCTACCCCTAAACCTAACCCTAAACCTAACCCTACCCCTAACCATAACCCTAACCCTAACTCTAACCCTAACCCTAACCCTAAACCTAACCATTCCCCTAACGCTACCCCTAACGCCAACCCTAGCCCTAGCCCTAACCCTAACCCAAACCCTTACCCTAACCGTAACCGTACCCCTAACGCTACCTCTAACCCTAACCCTACCCCTAACCCTAACCCTACCCCTAACCCTATCCCTAACCCTAACCCTAAACCTAGCCCTAGCCCTAACCCTAACTTTAACCCTAACCCTAGCACTAGCCATAGCCCTAACCCTAACTGTAACCCTAGCACTAGCCCTAACCCTAAGCTTAACCCTAACCCTAACTCTACCCCTAAACATAAGCCTAACCCTAATCCTAACCCTAAACCTACACCTACCCCTGCCCTACACCTATCCCTACCCCTACCCCTAAACCTACCCCTACCCCTAACCATAACCCCTACCCCTACCCCTACCCCTAACCCTAGCCCTAGCCCTAACAATAACCCTAACCCTAACACTAACCCTAACCCTAATCCTAACCCTAATCCTAAATATACCCCTACCCCTACCCCTAAGCCTAACAATATCCCTGCCATTAACCCTTACTCTAACCCTAACCCTAACCCTACCCCTAACTCTAAACCTAACCCTAAGCCTAACCGTACCCCTACCCCTAAACCTAACCCTACCCCTACACGTAACCCTAACCCTAACTCTAACCCTAACCCTACCCCTAAGCCTAACGCTAACGCTAAGTATACCCCTAACCCTAACCCTAACCCTAACCCTAACCCTACCCGTAACACTAACCCTAAACCTACCCCTAACCCTACCCCTAAACCTCACCCTGAATAACCCTACCCCTACCCCTACTCCTACCCCTAACCCTAGCCCTAACCCCAACACTAACCCTACCCCTACCCCTACCACTACCCCTACCGCTAACCCAAACCCTAACACTACCTCTACTCCTACACCTACCCCTAACCCTAACCCTACTCCTAACCCTAACCCTACACCCACCGCTACCCCTACACCTACCCCTAAACCTAACCCTAATCCTACCCCTAACCGTAACCCTAACCCTAACTCTAATCCTAACCCTACCCCTAACAATAACCCTAACCCTAAAAATAACCCTAACTGTAACCCTAACCCTAACCCTAACTCTACACCTACGACTTAACCTTAACCCTAACGCTAACCCTAACCCTAACCCTAGCCCTAGCCTTAACCCTAAACCTAACCCTAACCCTACCCCTAACCCTAACCCCAACCCCAACCCTAATCCTACCCCTAACCCTAACCCTAACCCTAACCCTAACCCTAACCCTAACCCTATTCCTAACCCTAACCCTATCCCTAACCCTAACCCTACCCTTAACTCTAACCCTAACCCTACCCCTAAACCTAACCCTTCCCCTAACTCTACCCCTAACCCTACCCCTATCCCTAACCCTAACCCTACCCCTATCCCTAACCCTAAACCTAACCCTAACCCTACGCCTAACTCTAACCCTAAACCTAACCCTAACTCTACCCTTAACTCTAACCCTAACCTTACCCCTAAACCTAACCCTTCCCCTAACTCTACCCCTAACCCTAACCCTAAACCCTATCCCTAACCCTAACCCTACCCCTAACCCTAACCCTAACCCTAATTCTAACCCTAATCCTACACCTACTCCTACCCCTACCCCTACCCCTAAACCTACCCGTACCCCTACCCCTAACCCTAACCCTAAACCTAACCCCTACCCCTCACCCTAACCCTAACCCTAGCCCTAGCCCTAACAATAACCATATTCCTAACCCTAACCCTCACCCTAATTCTAACTCTAATCCTAAACCTACCCCTACCCCTACCCCTACCCCTAACCCTAACAATACCCCTGCCACTAAACCTAACCCTAACCCTACCCCTACCCCTACCCCTAACCCTAACTATACACCTAACCATAACCCTAACAGTAAACCGAATCCTACAACTAACGCTAACCCTAACCCTAAACCTAACCCTAACCTAACCCCACCCCTACCCCTACCCCTATCCCTAACCCTAACCATACCCGTAACCCTACCCCTAACCCTACACCAAACCCCAACCCTTACCTTACACCCAACGCTAAACCTAACCCTAACCCTAACCCTAGCCCTACCACTAACTCTACCACTACCCCTAACCCTAACCCTAATCCTAACCCTAACCCTATCCCTAACAGTACCCCTAACCCTAACCCTAACCCTAACCCTAACTCTAATCCTAATCCTAATCCTAAACCTACCCCTACCACTAAACCTAACCCTACTCCTAACCCTAACCCTATCCCTAACAGTACCCCTAACCCTAACCCTAACCCTAACCCTAACTCTACCCTTGACCCTAACCCAAGCCCAAACCATAACCCTAACCCTAACCCTACCCGTACCCCTACCCCTACCCGTACCGCTAACCCTAACCATAACCCTACACCTACCCCTAATCCTGACCCTAACCGTCACCCTAACCCTAACCTTACCCTTCACCTTACCCCTAACCCTAAACCTAACCCTACCCGTAAAGCTACCCATAACCCTAACCCTAGCCCTACTCGTAACCGTAACCCTAACCCTAACACCCTAACCCTACTCCTAACCATTCCCTATCCCTAACCCTAACCCTAACCCTACATTTACTCCTAATTCTAACCCTAACCGTCACCCTAAACCTAACCCCACCCTTAAACTTACCCCTAACCCTAAACCTAACCCTTCCCCTAAAGCTACCCCTAACCCTAACATAAACCTAACCCTCCCCCTAACCCTAACCCTAACCCTAACCCTACCCCTAACTCTAACTTTAACCCTAACCCTAACCCTAACCCTACAACTACCCCTAAGGCTAAACCTAACCCTAACCCTAACCCCAATCCTACCCCTAACCCTAAACCTAACCCTAAACAGAAACCTACCCCTACCCCTAACCTTAACCCTAACCCTAACCCTAACCCTACCCCTAACGCTTACCCTAACCCTAACCCTAAACCTAACCCTAACTCTACCCTAACACTAACCCTAACCCTACCCCTAACTCTAACCCTTACCCTAACCCTAACCCTACCCCAAACCCTAAACCTAACCCTAACCCTACACCTTACCGTAACCCTAATTCTAACTCTAATCCTAACCCTACCCATAAACCTAACACTTCCCCTAACGCTTCCCCTAACCCTAAACCTACCCGTAACCCTAACCCTAACCCTACCCCTAACCCTAACCATTCCCCTAACGCTACCTCTAACCCTAACCCTACCCCTAACCCTAACCCTATCCCTACCCCTAACCCTAACCCTAAACCTAACCCTAGCCCTAACACCAACCCTAACCCTAACCATAACCCTAACCCTAACCCTATTCAAAACCCTAACCCTACACCTACCCCTCACCCTAACCCTAACCCTAACGCTAACCCGACCCCTACACCTAACCCTAACCCTAACCCTAACCCTACACCTACCGCTACCCTTACACCTAGCCCTAACCCTACCCCTACCCCTACCCCTACCCCTAAACCTAATCCTAAACCTACAACTACCCCTACACCTACCCCTAACCCTAACCCTAAACCTAACCCTAATCCTAGCCCTAGCCCTAAACTTAACCCAAACCATAGCCATATCCATAGCTCCAACCGTAACTGTAACCCTAGCCCTAGCCCTAACCCTAAGCCTAACCCTAACCCTAATCTACCCGTAACCCTAACCCTAACGCTAATCCTAACCGTAACCCTACACGTACCCTTACCCCTACCCCTACCCCTAACCCTAACCCTAACCCTACCCCTATAGCTCACCCTAACCGTAACCCGAACCCTAACCCTAAAACACTAACCCTAATCCTAACCCTAACCCTAAACCTAACCCTTAACATAGCCCAAGCACTAAACCTAACCCTAACCCTAGCCCTAACCCTAAACCTAGCCCTAGCCCTAACCCTATCCCTACCCCTAACACTAACCCTAACACTAGACCTAGCCCTAACAATAACCCTAACCCTAACCCTAACCCTAATCCTATCCCTAATCCTAAACCTACCTCTACCCCTACCCATACCCCTAACCCTAACAATACCCCTGCCACTAACCCTAACCCTTACCCTTACCCTAAACCCAACCCTATCTCTAACCCTAACCCTAACCGTAACTCTAACCCTACCCTAACCCTAACCCTTAGCCTAACCCTAACCCTAAACGTAACCTTAACCCTACCCCTAACCCTTATCATTACACTTAACCTAACCCTAACTGTAACCCTAACACTAACGCTAAACTTAACCCTAAACCTAATGCTAACCCTTTCCGGTACCCTAACCCGAAACCTAACCCTTACCCTTACCCTAACCCTAACCCTAACCCTAACCCCTATCGCTAACCCTAACCCTAACCCTAAATCTAACCATTAGTCTTACCCTAACCCTAACCGTAAACCTTACCCTAACCATAACTCTAACCTTGGACTTACCCTAACCCTAACCCTAACCCTAACCCTTACCCTAACCCTAACCCTAACCCTTACCGTAACCCTAACCCTATCCCTAACCCTAACGCTCACCCAAACCCAAACCCTAACCCTTAACCTAACCCTAAACCTACCCCTAATCCTTACCCTAACCCTAACCCTAACCCTTACCCTTGTCATAACCCTCACCCTAACCCTTACCCTAAACCTTCCCCTTACCCTTACCCGAACCCTAAACCTAACCCTTACCCTAACCCTAACCCTAAACCTAAACCTAACTCTAACACTAACCCTAACCCTTACCCTTACCCTTACCCTAAACCTAACCTTAACCCTAACCCTAGCCATAGCCGTAACCCTAACCCTAACCCTAACCCTACCATACCCCGACCCATACCCCTAACCCTACCCCTAACTCAAACCCTAAACCTACCCCTAATCCTACCCCTAACCCTAACCCTAACCGTAACCCTAGCCCTACCCCTAACCCTAACCCTAACCCTAGCCCTAGCCCTAACAATAACCCTAACCCTAACCCTAACCCTAATCCTATCCCTAATCCTAAACGTACCCCTACCCCTACCCCTAACCCTAACTCTAACCCTAACCCTAACCCTAACCCTAAACCTACCTCTAACCGTAACCCTAACCCTAACTCTAACTCCAACCCTACCAATAACCCTAATCCTAACCATAACTATACCCCTAACCGTAACCCTAACAGTAACCCTATCCCTACAGCCAACGCTAAACCTACCCCTAAACCTAACCCTAACCCCAAATCTACCCCTAACCCTAACCCTAACCCTAACCCTAACCCTAACCCTACACCTAAACCTAAGTCTACCCCTTACCCTAGCCGAAGCCCTAGTCCTAAACCTAACCATAACCCTAGCGCTAGCCCTAACCCTACAACTAACCCTAACCCTACCCCTAACCCTACCCTACCCCTACCGCTGACCCTAACCCTAACCCTAACCCTATGCCTAATACTAAACATAACCCTCACCCTATCCCCAACCCTACCCCTCACCCTAACCCTAACCCTACACCTAAAGCTAACCCTAACCCTAACCCTAAACCTAAACCTAACCGTAACCGTAACCCTAACCCTAAACCTAACCCTACTCCTAACCGTAACCCTAAACCTAACCCTAACCCTACCCCTAACGCTAACCCTAACGCTTACCCTAACCCTAACCCTACCCCTACCGCTACCCCTAACCCTAACCCTAAGCCTACC
>JANJXV010000574.1:485000-495000 GCA_024803745.1 Megascapheus bottae
TACCCCTAACCCTACCCTTACCCCTACCCCTAACCCTACCCCTACCCCTAACCCTACACCTACCCCTAACCCTAACCCTAACCCTAGCCCTAGCCCTAGCCCTAACCCGAACCCTAACCCTACCCCTACCCCTAACCCTGCCCCTACCCCTAATCCTAAACCTACCCCTAACCCTAACCCTAACCCTAGCCCTAGCCCTAACCCTAACCCTACCCCTAACCCTAACCCTAATCCTAACCATAAGCCTAACCCTAACCTTAACCCTAACCCTACCCTAGCCCTAACCCTAACCCTATCGCTAACCCTAACCCTACCCCTAACACTATCCCTAACCCTAACCCAACCCTAACCCTAAGTCTACCCCTAACCCTAGCCCAAGCCCTAGTCCTAAACCTAACCATAACACTAGCGCTAGCCCTAACCCTAAACCTAACCCAACCCTACCCCTACCCCTACCCCTACCGCTAACCCTAACCCTAACCCGACCCCTACGCCTAATCCTAAACCTAACCGTCACCCTAACCCCAACCCTACCCCTACCCCTAACCCGAACCCTACACCTAAAGCTACCCCTAACCCTAACACTAACACTAAACCTACCCTTAACCGTAACCCTAACCCTAAACCTAACCCTACTCCTAACTGTAACCCTAACCCTAACCCTAACCCTAAGCCTACCCCTATCCCTAACCCTAACCCTAAACCTAAGCCTACCCCTAACTCTAACCCAAACCCAAACCCTAACCCTACCCTTAACTCTAAACCTAACCCTAACCCTAACCCTACCCCTAAACCTAAGCCTAACCCTAACCCTAACCCTAACCGTAACCCTAACCCTAACTCTAACCCTACACCTAAACCTAACTCTTCCCCTAACGCTACCACTAACCCTAAACCTACCCCTAGCCGTAACCCTAACCCAAACCCTAACCCTAACCCTACCCCTAACGCTACCTCTAACCTAACCCTAACCCTAACCCTACCCCTAAACCTATCCCTAACCCTAACGCTAAACCTAGCCCTAGCCCTAACACTAACCTTAACCATAACCCTAGCCCTAGCCATAGCCCTAACCCTAACTGTAACCCTAGCACTAGCGCTAACCCTAAGCCTAACCCTAACCCTAACTCTACCCCTAACCCTAACCCTAACCCTTATCCTAACCCTAAACCTACACCTACCCCTACACCTACCCCAATCCCTACCGCTAAACCTCCCCCTACCCCTAAACCTACCCCTACCCCTAACCCTAACCCCTACCCCTAACCCTAACCCTAGCCCTAGCCTTAACAATAACCCTAACCCTAATCCTAAACCTACCCCTACCCCTACCCCTACCCCTAACCCTAACAATACCCCTGCCACTAACCCTTACCCTAACCCTAACCCTAACCCTACCCCTACACGTAATCCTAACCCTAACTCTAACACTAACCCTACCCCTAAGCCTAACCCTAAAGCTAACTATACCCCTAACCGTAACCCTAACCCTAACCCTAAACCCACTCCTACCCCTAACCCTATCCCTAACCCTAACCCAACCCCTAACCCAAACCCTAACCCTTACCTTTCCCCTACCCCTATACCTAACCCTAACTCTAACCCTAACCCTACCCTTAACTCTAACCCTACCCTAACCCTACCCCTAACCCTAATCCTAACCCTAACCCTACCGCTAATCCTAACCCTAACCCTAACCCTAAGCCTAAACCTACCCCTACCCCTAACCCTACCCCTACCGCTACCACTAAACCTAACCCTAACCCTACCCTAACCCTAACCCTATCCCTAACACTACCCCTAACCCAAACCCTAACCCTAACCCTAACCCTAACCCTACCCTTAACTCTAACCCTAACCCTAACCTAAACCCTACCCCGAACCCTAACCCCAACCCTAAACTTACCTCTAACCGTAACCCTAACTCTAACTCTAACCCTAACCCTACCCCTAAACCTAAACCTTCCCCTAACTCTACCCCTAACCCTAACCCTACCCCTAACCCTAACCCTAATTCTAACCCTAACCCTACACCTACCCCTAACCCTACCCCTACCCCTACCCATAAACCTACCCCTACCCTACCCCTAACCCTAAGCCTAACCTCTACCTCTACCCTAAACCTAACCCTAGCCCTAGCCCTAACAATAACCCTAACCCTAACACTAACCCTAACTCTAATCCTAACCCTAAACCTAAACCGACCCCTACCCCTACCCCTACCCCTACCCCTAACCCTAACAATACCCCTGCCACTAACCCTAACCCTAACCCTAACTCTAACCCTAACCCTAACCCTACCACTAACCCTAACCCTAACCCTATACGTAACCGTAACCCTAACCGTAACCCTACCCCTACCCCTAACCCTAACCCCAACCCTAATCCTAACCCTACACCTAAAGCTACCCCTACACCTAGCCCTAACCCTACCCCTACCCCTACCACTACCCCTACCCCTAAACCTAACCCTAAACCTACCCCTACCCCTACACCTAACCATAACCCTAGCCCTAACACTAACCCTAACCCTAAACCTAGCCCTACCCCTAACCCTAAACTTAACCCTAACCCTAGCCCTAGCCATAGCTCTAAACCTAACTGTAACCCTAGCTCTAGCCCTAACCCTAAGCCTAACACTAACCCTAAATCTACCCCTAACCCTAACCCTACACGTACCCTACCCCTAACCCTACCCCTACCCCAAACCTTAACCCTAACCCTAACACTACTCCTAAAGCTAACCCTACCCCTATCCCTTACCCTAACCGTAACCCGAATCCTAACCCTAAAACCTTAACCCTCATCCTAACGCTAACCCTAAACCTAACACTTAACCTAGCCTTAGCTCTAAACCTAACCCTAAACCTAGACCTAACCCTAACCCTAGCCCTAGCCCTAACCCTAACCCTAACCCTAACCCTAACCCTTCCATAGCCCTAACCATACACCTAACCCCACCCCTAACTCAAACCCTAAACCTACCCCTAACCCTAACCCTAATCCTAACCCTACCCCTAACACTATCCCTACAAATACCCCTACCCGTACCGCTAACCCTAAACCTAACCCTACACCTACCCATAACCCTAACCCTAACCGTCACCCTAACCCTAACCCTACCCCTAAACTTTCCCCTAACCCTAAACCTAACCCTACCCCTAAAGCTACCCCTAACCCTAACCCTAAAACTAACCCTACCCCTAACCCTACCCCTAACCCTAACCCTACCCCTAACTTTAACCCTAATACTAACCCTAACCCTAACCCTACCCCTAACGCTAACTCTAACCCTAACCCTAACCCCAACCCTACCTCTAACGCTAACCCTAACCCTACCCCTACACCTACACCTAACTATAACCCTAACCTTAACCATAATCCTAACCCTAACCCTACCCCTAACCCTAATCCTAACCCTACCCCTAACTATAACCCTAACACTAAACCTAACCCTAACCCTACCCCTAACCCTAACCCTAACCCTAACCCTACCCCTAGCCTTAACCCTAACCCTAACCGTAACCCTAACCTAACTCTAACCTTAACCCTACCCCTAAACCTAACCCATCCCATAACGCTACCCCTAAACCTAAACCTACCCCTAACCCTAACCCTAACCCTACCCCTAACCCTAACCCTAACCATTCCCCTAACACTACCTCTAACCCTAACCCTAACCCTAACCCTACCCCTACCCCTACCCCTAACCCTAAACCTAAACCTAACCCTAGCCGAAACCCCAACCCTAACCATAACCCTAACCCTAACCCTAACCCTAACCCTACTCCAATACCTAACCCTACGCCTAAACCCAACCCTAACCCTAAGCCTACACCTACCCCTACCCCTAACCCTAACCCTAACCCCACCCCTACCCCTACCCCTAACCCAAACCCTAACCCTAATCCTAACCCTACAACTACCGCTACCCCTACACCTAGCCCTAACCCTCCCCCTCCCCCTCCCCCTAAACCTAACCTTAAACCTACCCCTACACCTACACCTACCCCTAACCCTAACCCTAACCCTAAACCTAACCCTAACCCTAAACCTAGCCCTAGCCCTAACCCTAAACTTAACCCTAACCCTAGCCATAGCCATAGCTCTAACCCTAACTGTAACCCTAGCTCTAGCCCTAACCCTAACCCTAAGCCTAACCCTAACCCTAACTCAACCCCTAACCCTAACCCTAACGCTAACCCTAACCCTAACCCTACACATACCCCTACCCCTAAACCTACCCCTACCCCTAACCCTAACCCTAACCCTAACACTAACCCTACTCCTAACGCTAACCCTACCCCTATCCCTAACACTAACTGTAACCCGAACCCTATCCCTAAAACCCTAACCCTAATCCTAACCCTAACCCTAAACCTAACCCTTAACCTAGCCCTAGCACTAAACCTAACCCTAACCCTAGCCCTAACACTAACCCTAACCCTAACCCTACCACACCCCTAACCATACCCCTAACCCTAGCCCTAACTCAAACCCTAAACCTACCCCTACCCCTACCCCTAACCCTAACCTAACCCTAACCCTAACCCTACTCTTACCCCTAACCCTAACCCTAACCCTACCCCTATCCCTAACCCTAACCCTAACCCTACCCTTACACCTAACCCTAACCCTAACCCTAACCCTAGCCCTAGCCCTAACAATAACCCTAATCCTAACCCTAACCCTAATCCTATCCCGAATCCTAAATCTACCCCTACCCATAACCGTACCCCTAACCCTAACATTACACCTGCGACTAACCCTTAGCCTAACCCTAACCCTACTCCTAACTCTTACCCTAACAATAACCCTAAACCTAACCCTACCCCTAACCCTAGCCCTAACCCCAAACCTACCCCTAATCGTAACCCTAACCCTAACTCTAACCCTAACACTACCACTAACCCTAATTCTAACTCTAACTATACCCCTAACCGAAACCCTAACCCTAACCACATCCCTACAGCCAACGCTAACCCTACCCCTAAACCTAACCCTAACCCTAACCCAAAATCTACCCCTAACCCTAACCCTAACCCTAACCATACCCCTAACCCTAATCCTAACCCTAAACGTAACCTTAACCCTACCCCTACCCCTACCCCTAACCCCTAACCCTAACCCTAACACTATCCCTAACCCTAACCCTAACCCTAACAATACCCCTAACCGACACCCTAACCCTAACCCTATCCCTACAGCCAACGCTAACCCTACCCCTAAACCTAACCCTAACCCTAACCCCAAATCTACCCCTAACCCTAACCCTAACCCTAACCCTACCCCTAAACCTACCCATAACCCTAACCTTAACCCTACCCCTAACCCTAACCCTAGCCCTAAACCTACCCCTAACCCTATCCCTACCCCTACCCCTACCCCTAAATGTAACCCTAAATCTACCCCTACACCTACCCCTAACCCTAACAAAAACCCTAACCCTAACCCTAATCCTATCCCTAATCCTAAACCGACCCCTATGCCTACCCCTACCCCTAACCCTAACAATACCCCTGCCACTAACCCTAATCCTAACCCTAACCCTAACCCTACCCATAACTCTTACCCTAACCCTAACCTAACCCTAACCCTACTCTTATCCATAACCCTAACCCTAACCCTAGCTCTAGCCGTAACTATAACCCTAAACCTAACCCTAATCCTTTCCCTAATCCTAAACCTACCCCTACCCCTACCCCTACCCTAACCCTAACAATACCCCTGCCACTAACCCTAACCATAACCCTAACCCTAACCCTACCCCTAACTCTTACCCTAACACTAACCCTAACCCTAACACTACCCCTAACCCTAGCCCTAATCCTAAACCTACCACTAACCGTAACCCTAACCCTAACTCTAACCCTAACCCTACCACTAACCCTAATTCTAACCCTAACTATACCCCTAACTGAAACCCTAACCGTAACCCTATCCCTACAGCCAACGCTAACCCTACCCCTAAACCTAACCCTAACACTAACCCCAAATCTACCCCTAACCCTAACCCTAACCCTACCCCTAACCCTACCCGTACCCCTAACCCTAAACCTAACCTTAACCCTACCCCTACCCCTAACCCTAACCCTAACCCTACCCCTACCCCTAACTCTAACCCTAACACTATCCCTAACCCTAACGCTAACCCTAACTCTAGACCTAACCCTACCACTAACCCTAATTCTAACCCTAACAATACCCCTAACCGACACCCTAACCCTAACCCTGGCCTGCAGCCTACGGTAACCCTACCCCTAAACCTAACCCTAACCCTAACCCCAAATCTACCCCTAACTCCAACCCTAACCCTAACCCTACACCTAACCCTAAACCTAACCCTAATCTTAACCCTACCCCTAACCCTAACCCTAACCCTACCCCTAAACCTACTCCTAACCCTAAACCTAACCCTACCCCTACCCCTAACCCTAAATGCAACCCTAAATCTACCCCTACCCCTACCCCTACCCCTAAACCTACCCCTACCCCTAGCCCTAACCATAACCCTAACCCTAACAAAAAACCTAACCCTAACCCTAACCCTAGCCCTAGCCCTAACTCTAAACCTACCCCTACCCCTACCCCTACCCCTACCCCTACCCCTAACCCTACCCCTACCCCTAACCCTACCCCTAACCCTACCCCTACCCCTAACCCTACCCCTACCCCTAACACTAAACCTACCCCTAACCCTAACCATAACCGTAGAACTAGCCCTAAACCTAACCCTACACCTTACCCTAACCCTAATCCTTACCCTAACCCTAACCCAAACCCTAACCCTACCCTAGCCCTAACCATAACCCTAACCATAACCCTATCGCTAACCCTAGCCCTACCCCTAACACTATCCCTATCCCTAACCCAACCCTAACCCTAAGTCTACCCCTAACCCTAGCCCAAGCCCTAGTCCTAAACCTAACCATAACCCTAGCGCTAGCCCTAACCCTAAACCTAACCCAACCCTACCCCTACCCCTACCCCTACCACTAACCCTAACCCTAACCCCACCCCTACGCCTAATCCTAAATCTAACCGTCACCCTAACACCAACCCTACCCCTACCCCTAACCCGAACCCTACACCTAAAGCTACCCCTACCCCTAACACTAACACTAAACCTACCCTTAACCGTAACCCTAACCCTAAACCTAACCCTACTCCTAACTGTAACCCTAACCCTAACCCTAACCCTAACCCTACCCCTATCCCTAACCCTAACCCTAACCCTAAGCCTACCCCTCACTCTAACCCAAACCCTAACCCTAACCCTACCCTTAACTCTAAACCTAACCCTAACCCTAAACCTACCCCTAAACCTAAGCCTAACCCTAACCCTACCCCTAACCGTAACCCTAACCCTACACCTAAACCTAACTCTTCCCCTAACGCTAACCCTAACCCTAAACCTACACCTAGCCCTAACCCTAACCCTAACCCTACCCCTAAACCTATCCCTAACCCTAACCCTAAACCTAGCCCTAGCCCTAACCCTAACCTTAACCTAACCCTAGCCCTAGCCATAGCCCTAACCCTAACTGTAACCCTAGCACTAGCGCTAACCCTAAGCCTAACCCTAACCCTAACTCTACCCCTAACCCTAACCCTAACCCTTATCCTAACCCTACACCTACACCTACCCCAATCCCTACCACTAACCCTACCCCTACACCTAAACCTACCCCTACCCCTAACCCTAACCCCTACCCCTAACCCTAGCCCTAGCCCTAACAATAACCCTAACCCTAATCCTAAACCTACCCCTACCCCTACCCCTACCCCTACCACTAACCCTAACAATACCCCTGCCACTAACCCTTTCCCTAACCCTAACCCTAACCCTACCCCTACACGTAACCCTAACCCTAACTCTAACCCTCACCCTACCCCTCAGCCTAAACCTAACGCTAACTATACCCCTAACCGTAACCCTAACCCTAACCCTAAACCCACCCGTACCCCTAACCCTATCCCTAACCCTAACCCAACCCCTAACCCTAACCCTAACCCTAACCTTAACCCTACCCCTACCCCTAACCCTAACCCTAACCCTAACCCTAAACCTACCCCTAACCCTACCCCTAACACTAAACCTAAATCTCACCCTACCCCTACCCCTACCCCTAAACTTAACCATAGCCCAAACCCTAACCCTAACCCTACCCCTACCCCTACCCCTACCGCTAACCCTAACCCTAACCCTACCTCTACCTCTACACCTGCCCCTAACCCTAACCATACCCCTAACCCTAACCAACACCCACCGCTACCCCTACACCTACCCCTAAACCTAACCCTAATCCTACCCCTTACGCTAACCCTAAACCTAACCCTAACCCTACCCCTAATCCTAATCCTAACCCTAACCCTACCCCTAACCGTAACCCTAACCCTAACTCTAACCCTAACCATACACCTAAACCTAACTCTTCCCCAAACGTTACCCCTAAACCTAAACCTACCCCTAGCACTAACCCTAACCCAAACCCTAACCCTACCCCTACCCCTAACGCTACCTCTAACCTAACCCTAAACCTATCCCTAACCCTAACCCTAAACCTAGCCCTAGCCCTAACCCTAAACTTAACCATAATCCTAGAGCTAGCCATAGCCCTAACCCTAACTGTAACCCTAGCACTAGCGCTAACCCTAAGCCTAACCCTAACCATAACTCTACCCCTAACCCTAACCCTAACCCTTATCCTAACCCTAAACCTACACCTACCACTACACCTACCCCAATCCCTACCGCTAACCCTACCCCTACCCCTAACCCTAACCCCTACCCCTAACCCTAACCCTAGCCCTAGCCCTAAAAATAACCCTAACCCTAATCCTAAACCTACCCTTACCCCTACCCCTACCCCTAACCCTAACAATACCCCTGCCACTAACCCTTACCCTAACCCTAACCCTAACCCTAACCCTATCCCTACACGTAACCCTAACCCTAACTCGAAACCTAACCCTAACCCTAACCCTAACCCTATCCCTACACGTAACCCTAACCCTAACTCTAACCCTAACCCTACCCCTAAGCCTAACCCTAACGCTAACTATACCCCTAACCGTAACTCTAACCCTAAACCCACCCCTACCCCTAACCCTATCCCTAACCCTAACCCAACCCCAACCCTAACCCTAACCCTGACCTTAACCCTAACCCTAACCCTAACCCTAACCCTACCCCTAACCCTAACCCTAAACCTACCCCTAACCCTACCCCTAACCCTAAACCTAAATCTCACCCTACCCCTACCCCTACCCCTAACCTTAACCATAGCCCAAAACCTAACCCTAACCCTACCCCTACCCCTACCGCTAACCCTAACCCTAACCTTACCTCTAACTCTACACCTGCCCCTAACCCTAACCATACCCCTAACCCTAACCCACACCCACCGCTACCCCTACACCTACCCCTAAACCTAACCCTAATCCTACCCCTTACACTAACCATAACCCTAACCCTAATCCTACCCCTAACCCTAATCCTAACCTTAACCCTACCCTTAACCGTAACCCTAACCCTAACTCTAATCCTAACCCTAACCCTAAACCTACCCCTAACCCTAACCCTAACCCTACCCCTAACCCTACCCCTAAATGTAACCCTAAATCTACCCCTACCCCTAACCCTAACCCTAAACATAACCCTACCCCTACCCCTAACCCTACCCCTAACCCTAACAAAAACCCTAACCCTAACCCTAATCCTATCCCTAATCCTAAAACTACCCCTACGCCTACCCCTACCCCTAACCCTAACAATACCCCTGCCACTAACCCTAATCCTAAACCTAACCCTAACCCTACCCATAACTCTTACCCTAACCAAAACCTAACCCTAACCCTACCCTTACCCCTAACCCTAACCCTAACCCTAGCCCTAGCCCTAACTATAACCCTAAACCTAACCCTAATCCTATCCCTAATCCTAAACGTACCCCTACCCCAACCCCTACCCCTAACCCTAACAATACCCCTGCCACTA
>JANJXV010000574.1:497500-507500 GCA_024803745.1 Megascapheus bottae
CCTAACCCTAACCCTACTTCTACCTCTACACCTGCCCCTAACCCTAACCATACCCCTAACCCTAACCCACACCCACCGCTACCCTACACTTACCCCTAAACCTAACCCTAATCCTACCCCTTACGCTAACCCTAACCCTAACCCTAACCCTACCCCTACCCCTAATCCTAACCCTAAACCTACCCTTAACCGTAACCCTAACCCTAACTCTAATCCTAACCCTACCTCTAACAATAACCCTAACCCTAACAATACCCCTAGCCGTAACCCTTACCCTAACCCTAACCATACCCCTACCCCTTAACGGTAACCCTAACCCTAACCCTAACCCTAACCCTAGCCCTAGCCTTAACAATAAACCTAACCCTAACCCTACCCCTAACCCTAACCCTAACCCTAACCCTACCCCTAACCCTAACCCTAAACCTACCCCTACCCCTACCCCTAACCCTACCACTACCCCTACCAATAAATGTAACCCTAAATCTACCCCTACCCCTACCCCTAACCCTAACCATAACCCTACCCCTACCTCTACCCCAAACCCTACACCTAACCCGAACAAAAACCCTAACCCTAAACCTAATCCTATCCCTAATCCTAAACCTACCCCTACGCCTATCCCTACGCCTAACCCTAACAATACCACTGCCACTAACCCTAACCCTAACCCTAACCCTACCCCTAACTCTTACCCTAAACCTAACCTAACCCTAACCCTAACCCTATACTTACCCCTAACCCTAACCCTAACCCTAGCCCTAGCCCTAACAATAACCCTAACCCTAACCCTAATCCTATCCCTAATCCTAAATCTACCCCTACCCTACCCCTACCCCTAACCCTAACAATACCCCTGCCACTAACCCTAAACCTAACCCTACCCCTAATTCTTACCCTAACACTAACCCTAAGCCTAACCCTACCCCTAACCCTAGCCCTAATCCTAAACCTACCCCTAACCGTAACCCTAACCCTAACTCTAACCCTAACCCTACCACTAACCCTAATTCTAACCCTAACTATACCCCTAACCAAAACACTAACCCTAACCCTATCCCTACAGCCAACGCTAACCCTATCCCTAAACCTAACCCTAACACTAACCCCAAATCTACCCCTAACCCTAACCCTAACCCTACCCCTACCCCTAACCCGAACCCTAAAACTAACCCTAACCTTAATCCTACCCCAAACCATAACTCTAACCCTAACCCTACCCCTACCCCTAACTCTAACCCTAACACTATCCCTAACCCTAACCCTAACCCTAACCCTAACTCTAACCCTAACCCTACCACTAACCCTAATCCTAACCCTAACAATACCCCTAACCGACACCCTAACCCTAACCCTATCCCTACAGCCAATGCTAAACCTACCCCTAAACCTAACCCTAACCCTAACCCCAAATCTACCCCTAACCCTAACCCTAACCCTAACCCTACACCTAACCCTAACCATAACCCTAAGCTTAACCCTACCCCTACCCCTACCCCTACCCCTACCCCTAACCCTAAACCTACACCTACCCCTACCCCTAAATGTAACCCTAAATGTACCCCTACCCCTACCCCTACCCCTAACCCTATCCCTACCCCTAACCCTACCCCTAACCATACCCCTACCCCTAACAAAACCCCTAACCCTAACCCTAACCCTAGCCCTAGCCCTAACTCTAACCGTAACCCTACCCCTACCATTAACCCTACCCCTACTCCTACCCCTAACCCTACCCGTACCCCTAACCCTAACCCTAACCCTAGCCCTAGCCGTAGCCCTAACCCTAACCCTAACCCTACTCCTACCCCTAACCCTAACCCTACCCCTAACCCTAAACCTACCACTAACCCTAACCCTAACCCTAGCCCTAGCCCTAACCCTAACTGTACCCCTAACCCCTAACCCTAACCCTAACCCTAACCTAGCCCTAACCCTAACCCTAAACCTAACGCTACCGCTAACCCTAACCCTACCCCTACCCCTAACACTATCACTAACCCTAACTCAACCCTAACCCTAAGTCTACCCCTAACCCTAGCCCAAGCCCTAGTCCTAAACCTAACCATAACCCTAGCGCTAGTCGTAATCCTAAACCTAACCCAACCCTAGCCCTACCCCTACCCCTACCCCTACCGATAACCCTAACCCTAACCCTAAACCTACGCCTAATCCTAAACCTAACCGTCACCCTAACCCCAACCCTACCCCTACCCCTATCCCGAACCCTACACCTAAAGCTACCCCTACCCTAACACTAACCCTAAACCTACCCGTAACCGTAACCCTAACACTAAACCTAACCCTACTCCTAACCGTAACCCTAACCCTAACCCTAACCCTAACCCTACCGCTATCCCTAACCCTAACCCTAAACCTAAGCCTACCCCTAACTCTAACCCAAACCCTAACCCTAACCCTACCCTTAACTCTAAACCTAACCCTAACCCTAACCCTAACCCTACCCCTAAACCTAAGCCTAACCCTAACCCTACCCCTAACCATAACCCTAACCCTAACTCTAACCCTAACCCTACACCTAAACCTAACTCTTCCCCTAACGCTACACCTAACCCTAAACCTACCCCTAGCCCTAACCCTAACCCAAACCCTAACCCTAACCCTAACCCTACTCCTAATGCTACCTCTAACCCTAACCCTAACCCTAACCATAACCCTACCCCTAAACCTATCCCTAACCCTAACCCTAAACCTAGCCCTAGCCCTAACCCTAACCTTAACCATAACCCTAGCCCTAGCCATAGCCCTAACCCTAACTGTAACCCTAGCACTAGCGCTAACCCTAACCCTAACCCTAACCCTACCCCTACCCCTAACTCTTACCCTAACCCTAACCTAACCCTAACCCTAACCCTATACTTACCCCTAACCCTAACCCTAACCCTACCCCTAGCCATAACCTTAACCCTACCACTAACCCTATACCTAACCCTAACCCTAAACCTACCCCTAACCCTAACCCTAACCCTACTCCTACCCCTACCCCTAAATGTAACCCTAAATCTACCCCTACCCCTAACCCTAACCCTAAACATAACCCTACCCCTACCCCTACCCCTAAACCTACCCCTAACCCTAACAAAAACCCTAACACTAACCCTAATCCTATCCCTAATCCTAAACCTACCCCTACGCCTACCCCTACCCCTAACCCTAACAATACCCCTGCCACTAACCCTAATCCTAACCCTAACCCTACCCATAACTCTTACCCTAACCCAAACCTAACCCTAACCCTACCCTTACCCCTAACCCTAACCCTAACCCTAGCCCTAGCCCTAACTATAACCCTAAACCTAACCCTAATCCTATCCCTAATACTAAACCTACCCCTACCCCTACCCCTAACCCTACCCCTAACCCTAACAATACCCCTGCCACTAACCCTAACCCTAACCCTAAACCAAACCCTTCCCCTAACTCTTACCCTAACCCTAACCTAACCCTAACCCTAACCCTACCCTTACCCCTAACCCTAACCCTAACCCTATCCCTAGCCCTAACAATAAACCTCATCCTAACACTAACCCTAATCCTATCCCTAATCCTAAACCTACCCCTACCCGTACCCCTAACCCTATCAATACCCCTGCGACTAACCCTTACCCTAACCCTAACCCTACCCCTAACCCTAGCCCTAACCCTAACCCTACCCCTAACCCTAGCCCTAACCCTAAACCTACCCCTAACCGTAACCCTAACCAAAACTCTAACCCTAACACTACCACTAACCCTAATTCTAACCCTAACTATACCCCTAACGAAACCCTAACCCTAACCATATCCCTACAGACAACGCTAACCCTACCCCTAAACCTAACCCTAACCCAAACCCAAAATCTACCCCTACCCCTAAACCTAACCCTAACAATACCCCTAACCGAACCCTAACCCTAAACCTAACCTTAACCCTACCCCTACCCATAACCCTAACCCTAACCCTAAACCTACCCCTAACTCTAACCCTAACACTATCCCTAACCCTAACCCTAACCCTAACAATACCCCTAACCGACACCCTAACCCTAACCCTATCCCTACAGCCAACGCTAACCCTACCCCTAAACCTAACCCTAACCCTAACCCCAAATCTACCCCTAACCCTAACCCTAACCCTAACCCTACCCCTAAACCTACCCATAACCCTAAACTTAACCCTACCCCTAACCCTAACCCTAACCCTAAACCTACCCCTAACCCTATCCCTAACCCTACCCCTACCCCTACCCCTAAATGTAACCCTAAATCTACCCCTACACCTACCCCTAACCCTAACCATAAGCCTACCCCTACCCCTACCCCTAACCCTACCCCTAACCTTAACAAAAACCCTAACCCTAACCCTAATCCTATCCTTAAACCTAAACCTACCCCTACGCCTACCCCTACCCCTAATCCTAACAATACCCCTGCCACTAACCCTAATCCTAACCCTAACCCTAACCCTACCCATAACTCTTACCCTAACCCTTACCTAACCCTAACCGTACCCTTACCGTTAACCCTAACCCTAACCCTAGCCCTAGCCCTAACTATAACCCTAAACCTAACCCTAATCCTATCCCTAATCCTAAACCTACCCCTACCCCTACCCCTAACCCTAACAATACCCCTGCCACTAACCCTAACCCTAACCCTAACCCTAACCCTACCCCTAAATCTTACTCTAACACTAACCCTAACCCTAACCCTACCCCTAACCCTAGCCCTAATCCTAAACCTACCCCTAACCATAACCCTAACCCTAAATCTAACCCTAACTCTACCACTAACCCTAATTCTAACCCTAACTATACCCCTAACCGAAACCCTAACCCTAACCCTATCCCTACAGCCAACGCTAACCCTACCCCTAAACCTAACCCTAACCCTAACCCCAAATCTACACCTAACCCTAACCCTAACCCTAACCCTACCCCTAACCCTAACCCTAATCTTAACCCTACCCCTAACCCTAACCCTACACCTAACCCTACCCCTACCCCTAACTGTAACCCTAACACTATCCCTAACCCTAACCCTAACCCTAACCCTAACCCTAACTCTAGCCCTAACCCTACCACTAACCCTAACAATACACCTAACCGACACCCAAACCCTAACCCTAACCCTGCAGCCAACGCTAACCCTACCCCTAAACCTAACCCTAACCCTAACCCCAAACCTACACCTAACCCTAACCCTACCCCTAACCCTACCCCTAACCCTAACCATAACCCTAACCTTAACCCTACCCCTAACCCTAACCCTAACTCTACCCCTACCCCTAACCCTACCCCTACCCATAACCCTAAACCTACCCCTAACCCTAAACCTAACCCTAGCCCTAGCCCTAACCCTAACCCTATCCCTAACCCTAACCCTAATCCTAACCCTAACCCTAACCCTAACCCTACCATAGCCCTAACCATAACCCTAACCATAACCCTATCGCTAACCCTAGCCCTACCCTAACACTATCCCTATCCCTAACCCAACCCTAACCCTAAGTCTACCCCTAACCCTAGCCCAAGCCCTAGTCCTAAACCTAACCATAACCCTAGCGCTAGCCCTAACCCTAAACCTAACCCAACCCTACCCCTACCCCTACCCCTACCCCTACCACTAACCCTAACCCTAACCCCACCCCTACGCCTAATCCTAAACCTAACCGTCACCCTAACACCAACCCTACACCTACCCCTAACCCGAACCCTACACCTAAAGCTACCCCTAACCCTAACACTAACACTAAACCTACCCTTAACCGTAACCCTAACCCTAAACCTAACCCTACTCCTAACTGTAACCCTAACCCTAACCCTAACCCTACCCCTATCCCTAACCCTAACCCTAACCCTAAGCCTACCCCTAACTCTAACCCAAACCCTAACCCTAACCCTACCCTTAACTCTAAACCTAACCCTAACCCTAAACCTACCCCTAAACCTAAGCCTAACCCTAACCCTACCCCTAACCGTAACCCTAACCCTACACCTAAACCTAACTCTTCCCCTAACGCTAACCCTAACCCTAAACCTACCCCTAGCCCTAACCCTAACCCTAACCCTACCCCTAAACCTATCCCTAACCCTAACCCTAAACCTAGCCCTAGCCCTAACCCTAACCTTAACGTAACCCTAGCCCTAGCCATAGCCCTAACCCTAACTGTAACCCTAGCACTAGCGCTAACCCTAAGCCTAACCCTAACCCTAACTCTACCCCTAACCCTAACCCTAACCCTTATCCTAACCCTACACCTACACCTACACCTACCCCTACACCTACCCCAATCCCTACCACTAACCCTACCCCTACACCTAAACCTACCCCTACCCCTAACCCTAACCCCTACCCCTAACCCTAGCCCTAGCCCTAACAATAACCCTAACCCTAATCCTAAACCTACCCCTACCCCTACCCCTACCCCTAACCCTAACAATACCCCTGCCACTAACCCTTTCCCTAACCCTAACCCTAACCCTACCCCTACACGTAACCCTAACCCTAACTCTAACCCTCACCCTACCCCTCAGCCTAAACCTAACGCTAACTATACCCCTAACCGTAACCCTAACCCTAACCCTAAACCCACCCGTACCCCTAACCCTATCCCTAAACCTAACCCAACCCCTAACCCTAACCCTAACCCTAACCTTAACCCTAACCCTAACCCTAACCCTAACCCTAACCCTAACCCTAAACCTACCCCTAAACCTAAACCTAAATCTCACCCTACCCCTACCCCTACCCCTAACCTTAACCATAGCCCAAACCCTAACCCTAACCCTACCCCTACCCCTACACCTACCCCTACCGCTAACCCTAACCCTAACCCTACCTCTACCTCTACACCTGCCCCTAACCCTAACCATACCCCTAACCCTAACCCACACCCACCGCTACCCCTACACCTACCCCTAAACCTAACCCTAATCCTACCCCTTACGCTAACCCTAAACCTAACCCTAACCCTACCCCTAACCCTAATCCTAACCCTAACCCTACCCCTAACCGTAACCCTAACCCTAACTCTAACCCTAACCATACACCTAAACCTAACTCTTCCCCAAAAGTTACCCCTAAACCTAAACCTACCCCTAGCACTAACCCTAACCCAAACCCTAACCCTACCCCTACCCCTAACGCTACCTCTAACCTAACCCTAAACCTATCCCTAACCCTAACCCTAAACCTAGCCCTAGCCCTAACCCTAAACTTAACCATAATCCTAGCGCTAGCCATAGCCCTAACCCTAACTGTAACCCTAGCACTAGCGCTAACCCTAAGCCTAACCCTAACCATAACTCTACCCCTAACCCTAACCCTAACCCTTATCCTAACCCTAAACCTACACCTACCACTACACCTACCCCAATCCCTACCGCTAACCCTACCCCTACCCCTAAACCTACCCCTACCCCTAACCCTAACCCCTACCCCTAACCCTAAACCTAGCCCTAGCCCTAAAAATAACCCTAACCCTAATCCTAAACCTACCCTTACCCCTACCCCTACCCCTAACCCTAACAATACCCCTGCCACTAACCCTTACCCTAACCCTAACCCTAACCCTAACCCTATCCCTACACGTAACCCTAACCCTAACTCTAACCCTAACCCTACCCCTAAGCCTAACCCTAACGCTAACTATACCCCTAACCGTAACTCTAACCCTAAACCCACCCCTACCCCTAACCCTATCCCTAACCCTAACCCAACCCCAACCCTAACCCTAACCCTGACCTTAACCCTAACCCTAACCCTAACCCTAACCCTACCCCTAACCCTAACCCTAAACCTACCCCTAACCCTACCCCTAACCCTAAACCTAAATCTCACCCTAACCCTACCCCTACCCCTAACCTTAACCATAGCCCAAAACCTAACCCTAACCCTACCCCTACCCCTACCCCTACCGCTAACCCTAACCCTAACCCTACCTCTACCTCTACACCTGCCCCTAACCCTAACCATATCCCTAACCCTAACCCACACCCACCGCTACCCCTACACCTACCCCTAAACCTAACCCTAATCCTACCCCTTACACTAACCCTAACCCTAACCCTAACCCTACCCCTAACCCTAATCCTAACCCTAACCCTACCCTTAACCGTAACCCTAACCCTAACTCTAATCCTAACCCTACCTCTAACAATACCCCTAACCCTAACAATACCCCTAACCGTAACCCTAACCCTAACCCTACCCCTACCCCTACCACTTAACTGTAACCCTAACTCTAACCCTAACCCTAACAATACCCCTGCCACTAACCCTAACCCTAACCCTAAACCTAACCCTACCCCTAACTCTTACCCTAACCCTAACCTAACCCTAACCCTAACCCTATACTTACCCCTAACCCTAACCCTAACCCTAGCCCTAGCCCTAACCTTAACCCTACCCCTAACCCTAAACCTAACCCTAACCCTAAACCTACCCCTAACCCTAACCCTAACCCTACCCCTACCCCTACCCCTAAATGTAACCCTAAATCTACCCCTACCACTAACCCTAACCCTAAACATAACCCTATTCCTACCCCTAACCCTACCCTTAACACTAACAAAAACGCTAACCCTAACCCTAATTCTATCCCTAATCCTAAAACTACCCCTACGCCTACCCCTACCCCTAACCCTAACAATACCCCTGCCACTAACCCTAATCCTAAACCTAACCCTAACCCTACCCATAACACTTACCCTAACCAAAACCTAACCCTAACCCTACCCTTACCCCTAACCCTAACCCTAACCCTAGCCCTAGCCCTAACTATAACCCTAAACCTAACCCTAATCCTATCCCTAATCCTAAACGTACCCCTACCCCAACCCCTACCCCTAACCCTAACAATACCCCTGCCACTAACCCTAACGCTAACCCTAACCCTAACCCTAACCCTACCCTAACTCTTACCCTAACACTAACACTAACCCTACCCCTAACCCTAGCCCTAATCCTAAACCTACCCCTAACCATAACCCTAAGCCTAACTCTAACGCTAACCCTACCACTAACCCTAATTCTAACCCTAACTATACCCCTAACCGAAACCCTAACCCTAACCCTATCCCTACAGCCAACGCTAACCCTACCCCTAAACCTAACCCTAACCCTAACCCCAAATCTACCCCTAACCCTAACCCTAACCCTAACCCTACCCCTACCCCTAACCCTAACCCTAACCCTAACCTTAACCCTACCCCTACCCCTAACCCTAACCTTACCCCTACCCCTAACTCTAAGCCTAACACTACCCCTAACCCTAACCCTAACACTAACTCTAGCCCTAACCCTACCACTAACCCTAATCCTAACCCTAACAATACCCCTAACCGACACCCTAACCCTAACCCTATCCCTGCAGCCAACGCTAAACCTACCCCTAAACCTAACCCTAACACTAACCCCAAATCTACCCCTAACCAAAACCCTAACCCTAACCCTACCCCTAACCCTAACCATAACCCTAACCTTAACCCTACCCCTAACACTAACCCTAACTCTACCCCTAACCGTCAACCTAACCCTACCCCTACCCCTACCCCTAAATGTAACCCTAAATCTACCCCTACCCCTACCCCTACCCCTACCCCTACCCCTAACCATACCCCTAACGCTAACAAAACCCTAACCCTAACCCTAACCCTAGCCCTAGCCCTAACTCTAACCCTAACCCTACCCCTACCCCTAAACCTACCCATACCCCTACCCTACCCCTACCCCTAAACCTAACCCTAACCCTACCCCTAACCCTAACCCTAACCCTAGCCCTAGCCCTACCCTAACCCTAACCCTAACCCTACCCTTACCCCTACACCTATCCCTACCCCTAACCCTAAACCTACCCCTAACCCTAACACTAACCCTAGCCCTAGCCCTAACCCTAACCCTTCCCCTAACCCTAACCCTAGCCCTAGACCTAACCCTAACCCTAACCCTACCCCTAACCCTAACACTAATCCTAACCCTTACCCTAACCCGACCCCTA
>JANJXV010000574.1:515000-542500 GCA_024803745.1 Megascapheus bottae
ACAACGCTAACCCTACACCTAAACCTAACCCTAACCCAAACCCAAAATCTACCCCTACCCCTAAACCTAACCCTAACAATACCCCTAACCGAACCCTAACCCTAAACCTAACCTTAACCCTACCCCTACCCATAACCCTAACCCTAACCCTAAACCTACCCCTAACTCTAACCCTAACACTATCCCTAACCCTAATCCTAACCCTAACAATACACCTAACCGACACCCTAACCCTAACCCTATCCCTACAGCCAACGCTAACCCTACCCCTAAACCTAACCCTAACCCTAACCCCAAATCTACCCCTAACCCTAACCCTAACCCTAACCCTACCACTAAACCTACCCATAACCCTAAACTTAACCCTACCCCTAACCCTAACCCTAACCCTAAACCTACCCCTAACCCTATCCCTAACCCTACCCCTACCCCTACCCCTAAATGTAACCCTAAATCTACCCCTACACCTACCCCTAACCCTAACCATAAGCCTACCCCTACCCCTACCCCTAACCCTACCCCTAACCTTAACAAAAACCCTAAACCTAACCCTAATCCTATCCTTAAACCTAAACCTACCCCTACGCCTACCCCTACCCCTAATCCTAACAATACCCCTGCCACTAACCCTAATCCTAACCCTAACCCTAACCCTACCCATAACTCTTACCCTAACCCTTACCTAACCCTAACCGTACCCTTACCGTTAACCCTAACCCTAACCCTAGCCCTAGCCCTAACTATAACCCTAAACCTAACCCTAATCCTATCCCTAATCCTAAACCTACCCCTACCCCTACCCCTAACCCTAACAATACCCCTGCCACTAACCCTAACCCTAACCCTAACCCTACCCCTACCCCTAAATCTTACTCTAACACTAACCCTAACCCTAACCCTACCCCTAACCCTAGCCCTAATCCTAAACCTACCCCTAACCATAACCCTAACCCTAAATCTAACCCTAACTCTACCACTAACCCTAATTCTAACCCTAACTATACCCCTAACCGAAACCCTAACCCTAACCCTATCCCTACAGCCAACGCTAACCCTACCCCTAAACCTAACCCTAACCCTAACCCCAAATCTACACCTAACCCTAACCCTACACCTAACCCTACCCCTACCCCTAACTGTAACCCTAACACTATCCCTAACCCTAACCCTAACCCTAACCCTAACTCTAGCCCTAACCCTACCACTAACCCTAATCCTAACCCTAACAATACACCTAACCGACACCCAAACCCTAACCCTAACCCTGCAGCCAACGCTAACCCTACCCCTAAACCTAACCCTAACCCTAACCCCAAACCTACACCTAACCCTAACCCTACCCCTAACCCTACCCCTAACCCTAACCATAACCCTAACCTTAACCCTACCCCTAACCCTAACCCTAACTCTACCCCTACCCCTACCCCTACCCCTACCCCTAACCCTAAACCTACCCCTAACCCTAACCCTAACCCTAGCCCTAGCCCTAACCCTAACCCTATCCCTAACCCTAACCCTAATCCTAACCCTAACCCTAACCCTAACCCTACCCTAGCCCTAACCCTAACCATAACCATAACCCTATCGCTAACCCTAGCCCTACCCCTAACACTATCCCTATCCCTAACCCAACCCTAACCCTAAGTCTACCCCTAACCCTAGCCCAAGCCCTAGTCCTAAACCTAACCATAACCCTAGCGCTAGCCCTAACCCTAAACCTAACCCAACCCTACCCCTACCCCTACCCCTACCCCTACCACTAACCCTAACCCTAACCCCACCCCTACGCCTAATCCTAAACCTAACCGTCACCCTAACACCAACCCTACCCCTACCCCTATCCCGAACCCTACACCTAAAGCTACCCCTAACCCTAACACTAACACTAAACCTACCCTTAACCGTAACCCTAACCCTAAACCTAACCCTACTCCTAACTGTAACCCTAACCCTAACACTAACCCTACCCCTATCCCTAACCCTAACCCTAACCCTAAGCCTACCCCTAACTCTAACCCAAACCCTAACCCTAACCCTACCCTTAACTCTAAACCTAACCCTAACCCTAAACCTACCCCTAAACCTAAGCCTAACCCTAACCCTACCCCTAACCGTAACCCTAACGCTACACCTAAACCTAACTCTTCCCCTAACGCTAACCCTAACCCTAAACCTACCCCTAGCCCTAACCCTAACCCTAACCCTACCCCTAAACCTATCCCTAACCCTAACCCTAAACCTAGCCCTAGCCCTAACCCTAACCTTAACGTAACCCTAGCCCTAGCCATAGCCCTAACCCTAACTGTAACCCTAGCACTAGCGCTAACCCTAAGCCTAACCCTAACCCTAACTCTACCCCTAACCCTAACCCTAACCCTTATCCTAACCCTACACCTACACCTACCCCTACACCTACCCCAATCCCTACCACTAACCCTACCCCTACACCTAAACCTACCCCTACCCCTAACCCTAACCCCTACCCCTAACCCTAGTCCTAGCCCTAACAATAACCCTAACCCTAATCCTAAACCTACCCCTACCCCTACCCCTACCCCTAACCCTAACAATACCCCTGCCACTAACCCTTTCCCTAACCCTAACCCTAACCCTACCCCTACACGTAAACCTAACCCTAACTCTAACCCTCACCCTACCCCTCAGCCTAAACCTAACGCTAACTATACCCCTAACCGTAACCCTAACCCTAACCCTAAACCTACCCGTACCCCTAACCCTATCCCTAACCCTAACCCAACCCCTAACCCTAACCCTAACCCTAACCTTAACCCTACCCCTACCCCTAACCCTAACCCTAACCCTAACCCTAACCCTAAACCTACCCCTAACCCTACCCCTAACACTAAACCTAAATCTGACCCTACCCCTACCCCTACCCCTAACCTTAACCATAGCCCAAACCCTAACCCTAACCCTACCCCTACCCCTACCCCTACCCCTACCGCTAACCCTAACCCTAACCCTACCTCTACCTCTACACCTGCCCCTAACCCTAACCATACCCCTAACCCTAACCCACACCCACCGCTACCCCTACACCTACCCCTAAACCTAACCCTAATCCTACCCCTTACGCTAACCCTAAACCTAAACCTAACCCTACCCCTAACCCTAATCGTAACCCTAACCCTACCCCTAACCGTAACCCTAACCCTAACTCTAATCCTAACCCTACCCCTAACAATAACCCTAATCCTAACAATAACCCTAACCGTAACCCTAACCCTAACCCTAACTCTACCCCTACGACTTAACCGTAACCCTAACGCTAACCCTAACCCTAACCCTAGCCCTAGCCTTAACCCTAAACCTAACCCTATTCCTAACCCTAACCTACACCTAATGCTAACCCTAACCCTAACCCTAACCCTAACCCTATTCCTAACCCTAACCCTATCCCTAACCCTAACCCTACCCTTAACTCTAACCCTAACCCTAACCCTAGCACTAACACCAACCCTAACCCTAACCATATCACTAACCCTATAACTACCCCTACCCCTAACCCCACTCCAAACCCTAACCCTACCCCTAAACCCAACCCTAACCCTAACCCTACACCTACCCCTAACCCTAACCCTAACCCTAAGCCTACCCCTACCCCTAACGCTAACCCTACACCTAACGCTACCCCTACACCTAGCCCTAACCCTACCCCTACCCCTACACCTACCACTAAACTCTACCCTTAACTCTAAACCTAACCCTAACCCTAACCCTACCCCTAAACCTAACCCGAACCCAAACCCTACCCCTAACCATAACCGTAACCCTAACTCTAACCCTAACCCTACCCCTAAACCTAACCATTCCCCTCAAGCTACCCCTAACCCCAACCCTAGCCCTAGCTCTACTCATAACATAAACCCTTACCCTAACCCTAACCGTACCCCTAACGCTACCTCTAACCCTAACCCTACCCCTAACCCTATCCCTAACCCTAAAACTAAACCTAGCCCTAGCCCTAACCCTAACTTTAACCCTAAGCCTAGCCCTAGCCATAGCCCTAACCCTAACTGTAACCATAGCACTAGCCCTAACCCTAATCCTAACCCTACCCCTAACCCTAACCCTATCCCTACCCCTAACCCTAACCCTAAACCTAACCCTACACCTAACGCTAGCCCTAACCCTAAACCTAACCCTAGCACTAACACCAACCCTAACCCTAACCATATCCCTATCCCTACCCCTACCCCTACCCCTAACCCCACTCCAAACCCTAACCATACCCCTAAACCCAACCCTAACCCTAACCCTACACCTACCCCTAACCCTACCCCTAACGCTAACCCTACACCTAACGCTACCCCTACACCTAGCCCTAACCCTACCCCTACCCCTACACCTACCACTAAACCTAACCCTAAATCTACCCCTACCCCTACACCTACCCATAAACCTAACCCTAACCCTAACCCTAATCCTAGCCCTAGCCCTAAACCTAAACTTAACCCAAACCGTAGCCATAGCCATAGCTCTAACCCTAACTGTAACCCTAGCACTAGCCCTAACCCTAAGCCTAACCCTAACCATAACTCTACCCCTAAACATAAGCTTAACCCTAATCCTAACCCTAAACCTACACCTACCCCTACCCTACCCCTACCCCAACCCTACCCCTACCCCTAAACCTATCCCTACCCCTAACCCTAACCCCTACCCCTAACCCTAACCCTAACCCTAGCCCTAGACCTAACAATAACCATAACCCTAACACTAACCCTAACCCTAATCCTAACCCTAATCCTAAATATACCCTTACCCCTACCCCTAACCCTAACAATACCCCTGCCACTAAACCTTACTCTAACCCTAACCCTAACCCTACCCCTACCCCTAACCCTAACCCTACCCCTACACGTAACCCTAACCCTAACTCTAACCCTAAACCTACCCCTAAGCCTAACGCTAACGCTAACTATACCCCTAACCGTAACCCTAACCCTAACCCTAAACCTACACCTAACGCTAATCCTAACCCTAACCCTAACCCTACCCCTAACATTAACCCTAAACCTACACCTAACCCTACCCCTAAACCTCACCCTGAATAACCCTACCCCTACCCCTACCCCTAACCCTAACCCTAGCCCTAAACCCAACACTAACCCTACCCCTACCCATAGCAATACCCCTACCGCTAACCCTAACCCTAACACTACCTCTACTCCTACACCTACCCCTAACCCTAACCCTACTCCTAACCCTAACCCTACACCCACCGCTACCCCTACACCTACCCCTACACCTAACCCTAATCCTACCCCTAACCATAACCCTAACCCTAACTCTAATCCTAACCCTACCCCTGACAATAACCCTAACCCTAACAATAACCCTAACTGAAACCCTAACCCTAACCCTAACACTAAACCTACGACTTAACCGTAACCCTAACGCTAACCCTAACCCTAACCCTAGCCCTAGCCTTAAACCTAAACCTAACCCTAACCCTACCCCTAACCCTAACCCCAACCCCAACCCTAATCCTACACCTAACCCTACCCCTAACCCTAACCCTACCCCTATCCCTACCCCTACCCCTACACCTACCCCTAACCCTATCCCTAACCCTACCCCAAACCCTAAACTTTAACTTACACCTACCCCTAGCCCTAACCCTAACCCTAATCCTAAACCTAATGCTAAACCTACCACTACCCCTACACCTACCCCAACCCCTAACCCTACCCCTACCGCTACCACTACCCCTAACCCTAACCCTATTCCTAACCCTAACCCTATCCCTAACCCTAACCCTACCCTTAACTCTAACACTAACCCTACCCCTAAACCTAACCCTTCCCCTAACTCTACCCCTAACCCAAACCCTAACCCTAACCCTAACCCTACCCCATCCCTAACCCTAACCCTAACCCTAACCCTACGCCTAACTCTAACCCTAAACCTAACCCTAACTCTACCCTTAACTCTAAACCTAACCCTAACCCTAACCCAACCCCTAAACCTAACCCTAAACCTAACCCTACCCCTAACCGTAACCCTAACCCTAACTATAACCTAACCCTACCCCTAAACCTAACCATTCCCCTAACGCTACCCCTAACCCCAACTCTACCCCTAGCCCTAACCCTAACCCAAACCCTTACCCTAACCCTAACCGTACCCCTAACGCTACCTCTAACCCTAACCCTACCCCTAACCCTAACCCTACCCCTAACCCTAACCCTAACCCTAAACCTAGCCCTAGCCCTAACCCTAACTTTAACCCTAACCCTAGCCATAGCCATAGCCCTAGCCCTAACTGTAACCCTAGCACTAGCCCTAACCCTAAGCCTAACCCTAACCCTAACTCTACCCCTAACCACAAGCCTAAACCAAATCCTAACCCTAACCCTACACCTACCCCTACCCTACACCTATCCCTAACCCTAACCCTACCCCTACCCCAAACCTACCCCTACCCCTAACCCTAACCCTAACCCTAGCCCTAACAATAACCATAACCCTAACACTAACCCTAACCCTAATCCTAACCCTAATCCTGAACATACCCCTACCCATACCCCTAACAATACCCCTGCCACTAACCCTTACTCTAACCCTAACCCTAACCCTACCCCTAACTCTAACCCTAACCCTAACCCTACCCCTACACCTACCCCTACCCATAACCCTACCCCTACACGTAACCCTAACCCTAACTCTAACCCTAACCCTACCCCTAAGCCTAACGCTAACGCTAACTATACCCCTAAGCGTAACCGTAACCCTAACCCTAAACCTACACCTAACGCTAACCCTAACCCTAACCCTACCCCTACCCCTAACACTAACCCTAAACCTACCCCTAACCCTACCCCTAAACCTCACCCTGAATAACCCTACCCCTACCCCTACCCCTAACCCTAACCCTAGCCCTAACCCCAACACTAACCCTACCCCTACCCCTACCACTACCCCTACCACTAACCCTAACCCTAACACTACCTCTACTCCTACACCTACCCCTAACCCTAACCCTACTCCTAACCCTAACCCTACACCCACCGCTACCCCTACACCTACCCCTAAACCTAACCCTAATCCTACCCCTAACCGTAACCCTAGCCCTAACTCTAATCCTAACCCTACCCCTAACAATAACCCTAATCCTAACAATAACCCTAACCGTAACCGTAACCCTAACTCTACCCTTACGACTTAACCGTAACCCTAATGCTAACCCTAACCCTAACCCTAGCCCTAGCCTTAACCCTAAACCTAACCCTATTCCTTACCCTAACCTACACCTAATGCTAACCCTAACCCTAACCCTAACCCTAACCCTAACCCTATTCCTAACCCTAACCCTATCCCTAACCCTAACCCTACCCTTAACTCTAACCCTAACCCTACCCCTAAACCTAACCCTTCCCCTACCTCTACCCCTAAACCTAACCCTAACCCTAACCCTACACCTAACTCTAACCCTAACCATAACCATAATTCTAACCCTAATCCTACACCTACTCCTACCCCTACCCCTAACCCTAAACCTACCCGTACCCCTACCATTAACCCTAACCCTAACCCTAACCCCTACCCCTCACCCTAACCCTAACCCTAGCCCTACCCTAACAATAACCATATCCCTAACCCTAACCCTCACCCTAATTCTAACTCTAATCCTAAACCTACCCCTACCCCTACCCCTAACCCTAACAATACCCCTGCCACTAACCCTAACCCTAAGCCTACCCCTACCCCTACCCCTAACCCTAATTATACACCTAACCATAACCCTAACAGTAAACCGAATCCTACCCCTACCCCTATCCCTAACCCTAGCCATAACCCTAACCCTACCCCTAACCCTACACCAAACCCCAACCCTTACCTTACACCTAACCCTAAACCTAACCCTAACCCTAAACCTAGCCCTACCCCTAACTCTACCACTACCCCTAACCCTACCCCTAATCCTAACCCTAATCCTAAACCTACCCCTACCACTAAACTTAACCCTACTCCTAACCCTAACCCTATCCCTAACAGTACCCCTAACCCTAACCCTAACCCTAACCCTAACCCTACCCCTGACCCTAACCCAAGCCCAAACCATAACCCTAACCCTAACCCTACCCGTACCCCTACCCCTACCCGTACCGCTAACCCTAACCCTAACCCTAACCCTAACCCTAACCCTACCCCTCACCTTACCCCTAACCCTAAACCTAACCCTACCCGTAAAGCTACCCATAACCCTAACCCTAGCCCTACCCGTAACCGTAACCCTAACCCTAACCCTAACCCTAATCATAACCATTCCCTATCCCTAACCCTAACCCTAACCCTAACGCTACCCCTACCCCTACCCCTACCCGTACCGCTAACCCTAACCTAACCCTACATTTACTCCTAATCCTAACCCTAACCGTCACCCTAAACCTAACCCCACCCTTAAACTTACCCCTAACCCTAAACCTAACCCTTCCCCTAAAGCTACCCCTAACCCTAACATAAACCTAACCCTCCCCCTAACCCTAACCCTAACCCTAACCCTACCACTAACTCTAACTTTAACCCTAATCCTAACCCTACCCCTACCCCTAACGGTAACCCTAAACCTAACCCTAACCCTACCCTTAACGCTTACCCTAACCCTAACCCTAAACCTAACCCTAACTCTACCCTAACACTAACCCTAACGCTACCCCTAACTCTAACCCTTACCCTAACCCTAACCCTACCCCAAACCCTAACCCTAACTCTAACCCTACACCTTACCGTAACCCTAATTCTAAGTGTAATCCTAAACCTACCCATAAACCTAACACTTCCCCTAACACTTCCCCTAACCCTAAACCTACCCCTAACCCTAACCCTAACCCTACCCCTAACCCTAACCATTCCCCTAACGCTACCTCTAACCCTAACCCTACCCCTAACTCTAACCCTATCCCTAACCCTAAACCTAACCCTAAACCTAACCCTAGCCCTAACACCAACCCTAACCCTAACCATAACCCTAACCCTAACCCTACTCCAAACCCTAACCCTACCCCTAAACGTAACCCTAACCCTAACCCTACACCTACCCCTAACCCTAACCCTAACCCTAACGCTAACCCTACCCCTACACCTAACCCTAACCCTAACCCTACACCTACCGCTACACTTACACCTAGCCCTAACCCTACCCCTACCCCTACCCCTACCCTAAACCTAACCCTAAACCTACACCTACCCCTACACCTACCCCTAACCCTAACCCTAATCCTAGCCCTAGCCCTAACCCTAAACTTAACCCAAACCGTAGCCATAGCCATAGCTCCAACCCTAACTGTAACCCTAGCCCTAGCCCTAACCCTAAGCCTAACCCTAACCCTAATCTACCCATAACCCTAACCCTAACGCTAATCCTAACCGTAACCCTACACGTACCCCTACCCCTACTCCTAATCCTGACCCTAACCCTAAGCCTACCCCTATAGCTCACCCTAACCGTAACCCGAACCCTAACCCTAAAACACTAACCCTAATCCTAACCCTAACCCTAAACCTAACCCTTAACCTAGCCCAAGCACTAAACCTAACCCTAACCCTAGCCCTAACCCTAAACCTAGCCCTAGCCCTAACCCTACCCCTACCCCTAACACTAACCCTAACACTAGACCTAGCCCTAACAATAACCCTAACCCTAACCCTAACCCTAATCCTATCCCTAATCCTAAACCTACCTCTACCCCTACCCCTACCCCTAACCCTAACAATACCCCTGCCACTAACCCTAACCCTTACCCATACCCTAAACCCAACCCTACCTCTAACCCTAACCCTAACCGTAACTCTAACCCCTACCCTAACCCTAACCCTTAGCCTAACCCTAACCCTAACCGTAACCTTAACCCTACCCCTAACCCTAATCATTACACTTAACCTAACCCTAAATGTAACCCTAACACTAACGCTAAACTTAACCCTAAACCTAATGCTAACCCTTTCCCGTATCCTAACCCTAACCCGAAACCTAACCCTTACCCTTAACCTAACCCTAACCCTAACCCTAACCCCTATCGCTAACCCTAAACCTAACCATAAATCTAACCATTAGTCTTACCATAACCCTAACCGTAAACCTTACCCTAACCATAACTCTAACCTTAGACTTACCCTAACCCTAACCCTAACCCTAACCCTTACCCTAACCCTAACTCTAACCCTTACCCTAACCCTAACCCTAACCCTTACCGTAACCCTAACACTAACCCTAACCCTAACGCTCACCCAGACCCTAACCCTAACCCTTAACCTAACCCTAAACCTACCCCTAATCCTTACCCTAACCCTAACCCTAACCCTAACCCTTACCCTTGTCATAACCCTCACCCTAACCCTAACCCTAAACCTTACCCTTACCCTTACCCTAACCCTAACCCTAACCATAACACTAACCCTAAACCTAACCCTAACCCTTACACTTACCCTAACCCTAAAACCTACCCTTACCCTAACCCTAACCCTAACCCTAATCCTAACCCTAAACTTAACCCTAACCCTAACCCTAACCCTAAACCTAACCCTTACCTAACCCTAACCCTAAACCTAACCTTAACCCTAACCCTAAACATAACCCTAACCCTTACCCTAATCCTAACCATAAACCTAACCCTAACCCTAACGCTAACCCTTACCCTTACCCTAACCCTAACCCTAACCCTAAACTTTAACCTAACCCTTAGCCTTACCCTAACCCTAAACTTAACCTTAATCCTATCCCTAACCCTAACCCTTACCCTATACCTAACCCTAACACTAACCCCTAAACCTACCCTTACCCTAACCCTAACTCTAACACTAACCCTAACCCTTACCCTTACCCTTACCCTAAACCTAACCTTAACCCTAACCCTAGCCCTTACCCTTACCCTAACCCTAACCCTAAACCTAACCTTAACCCTAACCCTAAACATAACCCTAACCCTTACCCTAATCCTAACCCTAAACCTAACCCTAATCCTAACGCTAACCCTTACCCTTACCCTAACCCTAACCCTAACCTTTAACCTAACCCTAACTCTAACCCTTAGCCTTACCCTAACCCTAACCTTAACCTTAATCCTAACCCTAACCCTAACCCTTACCCTAAACCTAACCCTAACACTAACCCCTAAACCTACCCTTACCCTAATCCTAAACCTAACACTAACCCTTACCCTTACCCTAACCCTAACCCTACCTCTAACCGAAACCCTAAGCCTAACCCTAACCCTTACCTTAACCCAAACCCTAACCCTTAGCCTAACCCTAACACTAACGCTAACCTTAACCCTAGCCCTAATGCTAACCGTTACCCTTACCCTAACCCTAACCCTAAACCTAACACCTAGCCTTACCCTAACCCTAACCCTAACACTTACCCTAACGTCTAACCCTAACTCTAACCCTTAGTTTTACCCTAAACCTAACACTAAACCTTACCGTAACCCTAACTCTAACCCTTAGCCTTAACCTAAACCTAACCCTAACCCTTACCCTAACCCTAACCCAAACCCTTACCCTAACACTAACACTAACCCTAACCCCTAAACCTAACCCTTACCCTAACCCTAAACCTAACCCTAATCCTTACCCTACCCCTAACCATTACCCTTGCCCTAACCCTATCCCTAACCGTAACCCTTACCCTTACCCTAACCCTAACCCTAAACCTAACCGAAATCCTAACCCTAACCCTAACCCTTACTCTAAACCTAACCCTAACCCAAACCATAACTTAATGCTAATCCTAACCATAACCCTAACCCCAACTTTACTCTTAACCTAACCCTAACCCTAACCCAACAGTTACCCTTGCCCTACCCCTCACCCTAACCCTAACACTTACCCTTACCCTAACCCTAATCCTAACCCTAACCCTAAACCTAAACCGTACTCTTAACCTAACCCTAACCCTAACCCAAAACTTACCCTTGCCCTAACCCTCACCCTAACCCTTACCCTAACCCTAACCCTAACCCTAAACCTAACACTTACCCCAACCCTAACACTAACCTTCACCCCAACCATAAACCTAACCCTAACCCTTACCCTTACCCTAACCCTAACCCTAAACCTAACCCTAACCCTAACCCTAACATTAACTCTTACCCTAACCCTAACCCTTACCCTAAACCTAACCCTAACCGTAACCCTAACCTTAACGCTAACCCTTACCCTTACCATAACCCTAACCCTAAACCTAACCCTAAACCTAACAGTAACCCTAACCCTTACCCTTACCCTTACCCTTATCCTAACCCTAACCCTAACCCTAAACCTTATTTTACCCTAAACCTACCCCTAACCCTTACCCTACCCCTACCCCTAACCCTAACCCTTACCCTTACCTTAACCCTAAACCTAAACCTAAACCTACCCCTAACCCTTACCCTTACCCTAACGCTAACCCTAACACTAACCCTAAAACTAACCATAAACTAAACCCTAACACTGACACGAACCCTAATCTTAACCCTTACCCTAACCCTAACCTTAAACCTAACTCTAACCCTAACCTTAACCCTTACCCTTACCCTAACCCTAACCCTTACTCTTACCCTAAACCTAACCCTAACTCTAACCCTTACTCTAGCCCTAACCCTAACCCCAAACCTAACCCCAACCCTAACCCTAACCATACCCCTACCCCTACGCCTACGCCTACCCCTAACCATGACCCTAACCCTAAGCCTACCCCTAACACTAACTCTAAGCATAACCCAAACCCTAACCCTAAAACTCTAACTCTAATCCTTAACCTAAAACTAACCCTAACGCTAACCCTAGCCCTAGCCCTAAACCTACCCCTACCCCTAACCCTAGCCCTAGCCCTAACCCTCAAACTAAACGTTAACCTAGCCCTATCCCTAACCCTAACCCTAAACCTACCCCTAGCCCTAACCCTACCCCTAACCCTAACCCTAGCCTAGCCCTAACAATAACCCTAATCCTAACCCTAACCCTAACCCTAACCCTACCTCTACCCCTACCCCTACACCTACCCATATTGCTAGCCCTAACCCTAACCCTACCCCTAGCCCTAACCCTAACCCAAACCCTAACCCTAACCCTAACCCTACCCCTAACCTTACCCCTAACCCTAAACCTAACCCTACCCCTAAAGCTACCCCTAACCCTAACCCTAAACCTAACCATACCCCTACCCCTAATCTTAACCCTAACCCTACCCCTACACCTACCCCTAACCCTAACCCTAAACCTAACCCTAACACTAAACCTAGCCCTAGCCCTAACCCTAAACTTAACCCTAACCCTAGCCATATCCATAGCTCTAACCCTAACTGTAACCCTAGCCCTAGCCCTAACCCTAAGCCTAACCCTAACCCTAACTGTACCCGTAACCCTAACCCTAACCCTAACCCTAACCGTACTCCTAACGCTAACCCTATCCCTATCCCTAAACCTAACCGTAACCAGCACCCTAACCCTAAAACCCTAACCCTAATCCTAACCCTAACCCTAAACCTAACCCTTAACCTAGCCCTACCACTAAACCTAAACCTAACCCTAGCCCTAACCCTAACCCTAGCCATAGCCGTAACCCTAACCCTAACCCTAACCCTACCATACCCCTACCCATACCCCTAACCCTACCCCTAACTCAAACGCTAAACCTACCCCTAATCCTACCCCTACCCCTAACCCTAACCGTAACCCTAGCCCTACCCCTAACCCTAACCCTACCCTAGCCCTAGCCCTAACAACAACCCTAACCCTAACCCTAACCCTAATCCTATCCCTAATCCTAAACGTACCCCTACCCCTAACTCTAACCCTAACTCTAACCCTAACCCTAACCGTAACCCTAAACCTACCTCTAACCGTAACCCTAACCCTAACTCTAACTCTAACCCTACCAATAACCCTAATCCTAACCATAGCTATACCCCTAACCGTAACCCTAACAGTAACCCTATCCCTACAGCCAACGCTAAACCTACCCCTAAACCTAACCCTAACCCCAAATCTACCCCTACCCCTACCCCTAACCCTAACCCTACACCTAACCCTAAGTCTACCCCTTACCCTAGCCGAAGCCCTAGTCCTAAACCTAACCATAACCCTAGCGCTAGCCCTAACCCTACACCTAACCCTAACCCTACCCCTAACCCTACCCCTACCCCTACCGCTGACCCTAACCCTAACCCTAACCCTATGCCTAATACTAAACCTAACCGTCACCCTATCCCCAACCCTACCCCTCAAGCTAACCCTAACCCTACACCTAAAGCAAACCCTAACCCTAACCCTAACCCTAAACCTAACCATACTCCTATCCGTAACCCTAAACCTAACCCTAACCCTAACCCTAACGCTAACCCTAACGCTTACCCTAACCCTAACCCTAACCCTAACCCTACCCCTACCCCTACCCCTAACCCTAACCCTAAGCCTACCCCTAACTCTAACCCTAACCCTAACCCTAACCATACCCTTAACTCTAAACCTAATCCTAACCCTACCCCTAAACCTAAACCTAACCCTAACCCTACCCCTAATCGTAACCCTAACCCTAACTCTAACCCTAACCCTAGCCCTAAACCTAACCCTTCCCCTAACGCTACCCCTAACCCTAACAATATCCCTAGCCCTAACCCTAACCCAAACCCTAACCCTAACCCTAACCCTAACCCTAACCCTAACCATAACGCTACCTCCAACCCTAACCCTACCCCTAACCCTAACCCTACCCCTAACCCTATCCCTAACCCTAACCCTAAACCCAGCCCTAGCCCTAACCGTAACCTTAACCTTAACCCTAGCCCTAGCCATAGTCCTAACCCTAACTGTAACCCTAGCACTAGCCCTAACCCTAAGCCTAACCCTAACCCTAACTGTATCCCTAACGCTAACCCTAACCCTAATCCTAACCCTAATCCTATATCTACCCCTACCCCTACCCCTATCCCTACCCCTAAGCCTACCCCTACCCCTAAAACTACCCCCACCCCTAACCCTAACCCCTACCCCTAACCCTAACAATAACCCTACCCCTAGCACTAACAATAAACCTAACCCTAACACAAACCCTACCCCTACACGTAACCCTAACCCTAAATCTAACCCTAACCCTACACCTAAGCCTAACCCTAACACTAACTATACCGCTAAACGTAACACTAACCCTAACCCTAAACCTACACCTAACGCTAACCATAACCCTAAACCTAACCCTAACCCTAAACCCACCCCCACCCCTAACCATATCCCTAATCCTAACCCAACCCCTAACCCTACCCCTAACCCTAAACCTAACCCTAACCCTACCCCTAACCCTAACCCTAAACCTACCCCTAACCCTACACCTAACCCTAACCCTAATCCTAACCCTACTCCTACCCCTACCTCTAACCCTAACCCTAACCCTACCCCTAACCCTCACCTACACCCAACGCTTCCCCTACACCTACCCCTAAACATAACCCTAATCCTACCCCTACCCCGAACGCTAACTCTAACCCTAACCCTAACCCTACCCCTAACCCTAATCCCAGCCCTAACCCTACCCCTAACCATAACCCTAACCCTAACTCTAATCCTACCCCTACCCCTAACAATAACCCTAACCCTAACAATACCCCTAACCTTAACCCTAACCCTAACCCTACCCCTACCCCTTAACGGTAACCCTAACCCTAACCCTAACCCTAGCCCTAGCCTTAACCCTAAACCTAACCCTAACCCTACCCCTAACCTAACCCCAACCTCATCCCTAACCCTACACCTAACCCTACCCCTAACCCTAACCCTACCCCTATCCCTACACCTACCCCCTAGCCCTAAGTCTAACCCTACCCCTAACCCTACCCCTAACCCTACCCCTAATCCTACCCCAAACCCTAACCCTTACCTTACCCCTACCCCTATCCCTAACCCTAACTCTAACCCTAACCCTACCCTTAACTCTAACCCTACCCTAACCCTACCCCTAACCCTAATCCTAACCCTAACCCTACCCCTAATCGTAACCCTAACCCTAACCCTAACCCTAACCCTAACCCTACCCCTAACCCCAACCCTATCCCTAACACTACCCCTAACCCAAACCCTAACCCTAACCCTAACATTAACCCTACACCTTAACTCTAACCCTAACCCTAACCTAAACCCTACGCCTAACCCTAACCCTAACCCTAAACTTACCCCTAACCGTAACCCTAACTCTAACTCTAACCCTAACCCTACCCCTAAACCTAACCCTTCCCCTAACTCTATCCCTAACCCTAACCCTACCCCTAACCCTAACCCTAATTCTAACCCTAATCCTACACCTATCCCTAAACTACCCCTACCCCTACCCATAAACCTACCCCTAGCCTACCCCTAACCCTAACCCTAACCCTAAACTCTACCTCTACCCTAAACCTAACCCTGGCCCTAGCCCTAACAATAACCCTAACCCTAACCGTAACCCTAACACTAATCCTAACCCTAATCCTAAACCGACCCCTACCCCTACCCCTACCCCTAACCCTAACAATACCCCTGCCACTAACCCTAACCATAAACCTAACTCTAACCCTAACCCTACCCTACCACTAACCCTAACCCTAACCCTATACGTAAACCTAACCCTAACCCTAACCCTACCCCTACCCCTAACCCTAACCCTAACCCTAATCCTAACCCTACACCTACCGCTACCCCTACACCTAGCCCTAACCCTACCCTACCCCTACCACTACCCCTACCCCTAAACCTAACCATAAACCTACCCCTACCCCTACACCTAACCATAACCTTAGCCCTAACACTAACCCTAACCCTAAACCTAGCCCTAGCCCTAACCCTAACCCTAACCCTAACCCTAGCCATAGCCATAGCTCTAACCCTAACTGTAACCCTAGATCTAGGCCTAACCCTAAGCCTAAACCTAACCCTAAATCTGCCCCTAACCCTAACCCTAACGCTAATCCTAACCCTAACCCTACACGTACCCCTACCCCCAACCCTACCCCTACCCCAAACCTTAACCCTAACCCTACTCCTAATGCTAATCCTACCCCTATCCCTTACCCTAACCGTAACCCGAATCCTAACCCTAAAACCCTAACCCTCATCCTAACCCTAACCCTAAACCTAACACTTAACCTAGCCCTCGCACTAAACCTAACCCTAACCCTAGACCTAACCCTAACCCTAGCCATAGCCCTAACCCTAACCCTAACCCTAACCCTAGCCATAGACATAGCTCTAACCCTAACTGTAACCCTAGCTCAAGCCCTAGCCCTAACCCTAAGCCTAACCCTAACCCTAACTCAACCCCTAACCCTAACCCTAACCCTACACATACCCCTACCCCTACCCCTACCCCTACCCCTAACCGTAACCCTAACCCTAACACTAACCCTACTCCCAACGCTAACCCTAACCCTATCCCTAACACTAACTGTATCCCGAACCCTATCCTTAAAACCCTAACCCTAATCCTAACCCTAACCCTAAACCTAACCCTTAACCTAGCCCTAGCACTAAACCTAACCCTAACCCTACCCCTACCCCTACCCCTAAACCTAACCCTAACTCTTACCCTAACCCTAACCTACCCCTAACCCTAACCCTACTCTTTCCCCTAACCCTAACCCTAAACCTAGCCCTAGCTCTAACAATAACCCTAAACCTAACCCTAATCCTATCCCTAATCCTAAACCTACCCCTACCCCTACCCCTACCCCTACCCCTACCCCTAACAATACCCCTGCCACTAACCCTAACCCTAACCCAAACCAAACCCTTCCCCTAACTCTTACCCTAACCCTAACCTAACCCTAACCCTAACCCTACCCTTACCCCTAACCCTAACCCTAAACCTATCCCTAGCCCTAACAATAACCCTAATCCTAACCCTAACCCTAATCCTATCCCTAATCCTAAACCTACCCCTACCCGTACCCCTAACCCTATCAATACCCCTGCGACTAACCCTTACCCTAACCCTACCCCTAACCCTAGCCCTAACCCTAACCCTACCCCTACCCCTAGCCCTAACCCTAAACCTACCCCTAACCGTAACCCTAACCATAACTCTAACCCTAACACTACCACTAACCCTAATTCTAACCCTAACTATACCCCTAACGAAACCCTAACCCTAACCATATCCCTACAGACAACGCTAACCCTACCCCTAAACCTAACCCTAAACCAGACCCAAAATCTACCCCTAACCCTAACCCTAACAATACCCCTAACCGAACCCTAACCCTAAACCTAACCTTAACCCTACCCCTACCCATAACCCTAACCCTAATCCTAAACTTACCCATAACTCTAACCCTAACACTATCCCTAAACCTAACCCTAACCCTAACAATACCCCTAACCGACACCCTAACCCTAACCCTACCCCTAAACCTAACCCTAACCCCAAATCTACCCCTAACCCTAACCCTAACCCTAACCATACCCCTAAACCTAACCATAACCCTAACCTTAACCCTACCCCTAACCCTAACCCTAACCCTAACCCTAACCCTAAACCTACACCTAACCCTATCCCTAACCCTACCCCTACCCCTACCCCTAAATGTAACCCTAAATCTACCCCTACACATACCCGTAACCCTAACCATAACCCTACCCCTACCCCTACCCCTAACCCTAAGCCTAACCCTAACAAAACCCCTAACCCTAACCCTAACCCCTACCCCTAAATGTAACCCTAAATCTACCCCTACACATACCCCTAACCCTAACCATAACCCTACCCCTACCCCTACCCCTAACCCTAAGCCTAACCCTAACAAAACCCCTAACCCTAACCCTAATCCTATCCCTAAACCTAAACCTACCCCTACGCCTACCCCTACCCCTAACCCTAACAATACCCCTGCCACTAACCCTAATCCTAACCCTAACCCTAACCCTACCCATAACTCTTACCCTAACCCTAACCTAACCCTAACCCTACCCTTACCCTTAACCCTAACCCTAACCCTAGCCCTAGCCCTAAGTATAACCCTAAACCTAACCCTAATCCTATCCCTAATCCTAAACCTACCCCTACCCCTACCCCTACCCCTAACCCTAACAATACCCCTGCGACTAACCCTAACCCTAACCCTAACCCTAACCCTACCCCTAACTCTTACCCTAACACTAACCCTAAACCTAACCCTACCCCTAACCCTAGCCCTAATCCTCAACCTACCCTTAACCATAACCCTAACCATAACTCTAACCCTAACCCTACCACTAACCCTAATTCTAAACCTAACTATACCCCTAACCGAAAACCTAACCCTAACCTTAACCCTACCCCTAACCCTAACCCTAACCCTAACCCTAATCTTAACCCTACCCCTAACCCTAACCCTACACCTAACCCTACCCCTACCCCTAACTGTAACACTAACACTATCCCTAACCCTAACCCTAACTCTAACTCTAGCCCTAACCCTACCACTAACCCTAATCCTAACCCTAACAATACACCTAACCGACACCCAAACCCTAAACCTATCCCTGCAGCCAACGCTAACCCTACCCCTAAACCTAACCCTAACCCTAACCCCAAATCTACCCCTAACCCTAACCCTACCCCTAACCCTACCCCTAACCCTAACCATAACCCTAACCTTAACCCTACCCCTAACCCTAACCCTACCCCTAAACCTACCCCTAACCTTAAACCTAAACCTACCCATAACCCTAACCCTAAATGTAACCCTAAATCTACTCCTACCCCTTCCCTTGCCCCTAACCCTAACCCTACCCTTACCCCTACCCCTAACCATATCCCTAACCCTAACAAAAACCCTAACCCTAACCCTAACCCTAGCCCTAGCCCTAACTCTAACCCTAACCCTACCCTACCCCTAAACCTACCCCTACCCCTACCCCTAACCCTACCCCTACCCCTACCCCTAACCCTACCCCTAACCCTACACCTACCCCTAACCCAAACCCTTACCCTAACCCTAGCCCTAGCCCTAGCCCTAACCCTAACCCTACCCCTACCCCTACCCCTACCCCTAACCCTACCCCTAACCCTAACCCTAACCATAGAACTAGCCCTAACCCTAACCCTACCCCTAACCCTAACCCTAATCCTTACCCTAACCCTAACCCTAACCCTAACCCTACCCTAGCCCTAACCCTAACCCTAACCATAACCCTATCGCTAACCCTAACCCTACCCCTAACACTATCCCTAACCCTAACCCAACCCTAACCCTAAGTCTACCCCTAACCCTAGCCCAAGCCCTAGTCCTAAACCTAACCATAACCCTAGCACTAGCCCTAACCCTAAACCAAACCCAACCCTACCCCTACCCCTACCCCTACCGCTAACCGTAACCCTAACGCTACTCCTACGCCTAATCCTAATCCTAACCATCACACTAACCCCAACCCTACCCCTACTCCTAACCCGAACCCTACACCTAAAGCTACCCCTACCCCTAACCCTAACACTAAACCTACACTTAACCGTAACCCTAACCTAAACCTAACCATACACCTAACTGTAACCCTAACCCTAACCCTAACCCTAACCCTACACCTATCCCTAACCCTAACCCTAACCCTAAGCCTACCCCTAACTCTAACCCAAACCCTAACCCTAACCCTACTCTTAACTCTAAACCTAACCCTAACCCTAACCCTACCCCTAAACCTAAGCCTAACCCTAACCCTACCCCTAACCGTAACCCTAACCCTAACTCTAACCCTAACCCTACACCTAAACCTAACTCTTCCCCTAACGCTACCCCTAACCCTAAACCTACCCCTAGCCGTAACCCTAACACAAACCCTAACCCTAACCCTACCCCTAACGCTACCTCTAACCTAACCCTAACCCTAACCCTAACCCTACCCCTAAACCTATCCCTAACCCTAACCCTAACCCTAAACCTAGGCCTAGCCCTAACCCTAACCTTAACCATAACCCTAGCCCTAGCCATAGCCCTAACCCTAACTGTAACCCTAGCACTAGCGCTAACCCTAAGCCTAACCCTAACCCTAACTCTACCCCTAACCCTAAGCCTAACCCTTATCCTAACCCTAAACCTACACCTACCCCTACACCTACCCCAATCCCTACCGCTAACCCTACCCCTACCCCTAAACCTACCCCTACCCCTAACCCTAACCCCTACACCTAACCCTAACCCTAGCACTAGCCCTACCAATAACCCTAACCCTAATCCTAAACCTACTCCTACCCCTACCCCTACACCTAACCCTAACAATACCTCTGCCACTAACCCTTACCCTAACCCTAACCCTACCCCTACACGTAACCCTAACCCTAACTCTAACCCTAACCCTACCCCTAAGCCTAACCCTAACGCTAACTATACCCCTAACCGTAACCCTAACCCTAACCCTAAACCCACCCCTACCCCTAAACCTATCCCTAACCCTAACCCAACCACTAACCCTAACCCTAACCCTAACCTTAACCCTAACCCTACCCCTAAACCTAACCCTAACCCTACCCTAACCCTAACCCTAAACCTACCCCTAACCCTACCCCTAACCCTAAACCTAAATCTCACCCTACCCCTACCCCTACCCCTAACCTTAACCATAGCCCAAACCCTAACCCTAACCCTACCCCTACCCCTACCCCTACCGGTAACCCTAACCCTAACCGTACTTCTACCTCTACACCTGCCCCTAACCCTAACTATACCCCTAACCCTAACCCACACCCACCGCTACCCCTACACCTACCCCTAAACCTAACCCTAATCCTACCCCTTACGCTAACCCTAACCCTAACCCTAACCCTACCCCTAAACCTAATCCTAACCCTAACCCTACCCTTAACCGTAACCCTAACTCTAATCCTAACCCTACCTCTATCAATAACCCTAAATCTAACAATACCCCTAACCGTAACCCTAACCCTAACCATAACCCTACCCCTTAACGGTAACCCTAACCCTAACCCTAACCCTAACCCTAGCCCTAGCCTTAACAATAAACCTAACCCTAACCCTACCCCTACCCCTAACCCCAACCCCAACCCTAACCCTAACCCTAACCCTAACCCTAATCCTGGCCCTAGCCCTAACCCTAAACTTAATCCTAACCCTAGCCATAGCCATAGCTCTAACCCTAACTGTAACCCTAGCCCTAGCCCTAACCCTAAGCCTAACCCTAACCCTAATTCTACCCCTAACCCTAACCCTAAACCTAACCCTAGCCCTAACCCTAACCCTAACACTAACCCTAACCCTACCACACCCCTAACCATACCCCTAACCCCAGCCCTAACTCAAACCCTAAACCTACCCCTAACCCTACCCCTAACCCTAACCTAACCCTAACCTAACCCTACTCTTACCCCTAACCCTAAACCTAACCCTAGCCCTAGCCGTAACAATAACCCTAAACCTAACCCTAATCCTATCCCTAATCCTAAACCTACCCCTACCCCTACCCCTACCCCTACCCCTACCCCTAACCCTAACAATACCCCTGCCACTAACCCTAACCCTAACCCTAAACCAAACCCTTCCCCTAACTCTTGCCCTACCCCTAACCTAATCCTAAACCTAACCCTACCTTTACTCCTAACCCTAACCCTAACCCTAGCCCTAGCCCTAACAATAACCCTAATCCTAACCCTAACCCTAATCCTATCCCTAATCCTAAACCTACCCCTACCCCTACCAGTACTCCTAACCCTAACAATACACCTGCGACTAACCCTTACCCTAACCCTAACCCTACACCTAACTCTTACCCTAACACTAACCCTAACCCTAACCCTACCCCTAACCCTAGCCCTAACCCTAAACTTACCCCTAACCGTAACCCTAACCCTAACTCTAACCCTAACACTACCACTAACCCTAATTCTAACCCTACCTATACCCCTAACCGAAACCCTAACCCTAAACATAACCCTACAGCCAACGCTAACCCTACCCATAAACCTAACCCTAACCCTAACCCAAAATCTACCCCTAACCCTAACCCTAACCCTAACCATACCCCTAACCCTAACCCTAACCCTAAACCTAACCTTAACCATACCCCTACCCCTAAACCTAACCCTAACCCTAAACCTACCCCTAACTCTAACCCTAACACTATCCCTAACCCTAACCCTAACCCTAACATTACCCCTAACCGACACCCTAACCCTAACCCTATCCCTACAGCCAACGCTAACCCTACCCCTAAACCTAACCCTAACCCTAACCCCAAATCTACCCCTAACCCTAACCCTAACCCTACCCCTACCCCTAAACCTAACCATAACCCTAACCTTAACCCTACCCCTAACCCTAACCCTAAACCTACCCCTAACCCTATCCCTACCCCTACCCCTACCCCTACCCCTAAATGTAACCCTAAATCTACCCCTACCCCTACCCCTAACCCTAACCATAACCCTACCCCTACCCCTACGCCTAACCCTACCCCTAACCCTAACAAAAACCCTAACCCTAACCCTAATCCTATCCCTAATCCTAAACCTACCCCTATGCCTACACCTACCCCTAACCCTAACAATACCCCTGCCACTAACCCTAATCCTAACCCTAACCCTAACCCTACCCATAACTCTTACCCTAACCCTAACCTAACCCTAACCCTACCCTTACCCCTAACCCTAACCCTAACCCTAGCCCTAGCCCTAAGTATAACCCTAAACCTAACCCTAATCCTATCCCTAATCCTAAACCTACCCCTACCACTACCCCTACCCCTAAGCCTAACAATACCCCTGCCACTAACCCTAACCATAACCCTAACCCTAACCATACCCCTAACTCTTACCCTAACACTAACCCTAACCCTAACCCTACCCCTAACACTAGCCCTAATCCTAAACCTACCCCTAACCGTAACCCTAACCCTAACTCTAACCCTAACCCTACCACTAACCCTAATTCTAACCCTAACTATACCCCTAACCGAAACCCTAACCCTAACCCCATCCCTACAGCCAACGCTAACCCTACCCCTAAACCTAACCCTAACCCTAACCCCAAATCTACCCCTAACCCTAACCCTACCCCTAACCCTCCCCCTAATCCTACCCCTACCCCTAACAATAACCCTAACCCTAACCCTAACCTTAACCCTACCCCTAACCCTAACCCTAACCCTAACCCTTCCCCTACCCCTAACTCTAACCCTAACACTATCCCTAACCCTAACCCTAACCCTAACTCTAGCACTAACCCTACCACTAACCCTAATCCTAACACTAACAATACCCCTAACCGACACCCTAACCCTAAACCTATCCCTGCAGCCAACGCTAACCCTACCCCTAAACCTAACCCTAACCCTAACCCCAAATATACCCCTAACTCCAACCCTAACCTAACCCTACCCCTAACCCTATCCTAACCCTAACCCAACCCCTAACCCTAACCCTAACCCTAACCTTAACCCTACCCCTAACCCTAACCCTAAACCTAACCCTACCCCTAACCCTAACCCTAAACCTACCCCTAACCCTACCCCTAACCCTAAACCTAATTCTCACCCTACCCCTACCCCTACCCCTAACCTTAACCATAGCGCAAACCCTAACCCTACCCCTACCCCTACCCCTACCCCTACCGCTAACCCTAACCCTAACCCTACCTCTACCTCTACACCTGCCCCTAACCCTAACCATACCGCTAACCCTAACCCACACCCAACGCTACCCCTACACCTACCCCTAAACCTAACCCTAATCCTACCCCTTACGCTAACCCTAACCCTAACCCTAACCCTACCCCTAACCCAAATCCTAACCCTAACCCTACCCTTAACCGTAACCCTAACCCTAACTCTAATCCTAACCCTACCTCTAACAATAACCCTAACTCTAACAATACCCCTAACCGTAACCCTAACCCTAACCCTAACCCTACCCCTACCCCTTAACGGTAACCCTAACCCTAACCCTAACCCTAACCCTAGCCCTAGCCTTAAAAATAAACCTAACACTAACCCTACCCCTAACCCTAACCCCAACCCCAACCCTAACCCTAAACCTAACCCTAACCCTACCCCTAACCCTAACCCTAACCCTAACCCTAAACCTACCCGTAAACCTAACCCTAACCCTACCCCTACCCCTACCCCTAACCCTAACCATAACCCTACCCCTACCCCTACGCCTAACCCTACCCCTAACCCTAACAAAAACCCTAACCCTAACCCTAATCCTATCCCTAATCCTAAACCTACCCCTATGCCTACACCTACCCCTAACCCTAACAATACCCCTGCCACTAACCCTAATCCTAACCCTAATCCTAACCCTACCCATAACTCTTACCCTAACCCTAACCTAACCCTAACCCTACCCTTACCCCTAACCCTAACCCTAACCCTAGCCCTAGCCCTAAGTATAACCCTAAACCTAACCCTAATCCTATCCCTAATCCTAAACCTACCCCTACCACTACCCCTACCCCTAAGCCTAACAATACCCCTGCCACTAACCCTAACCCTAACCCTTCCCCTAATTCTTACCCTAACACTAACCCTAAGCCTAACCCTACCCCTAACCCTAGCCCTAATCCTAAACCTACCCCTAACCGTAACCCTAACCCTAACTCTAACCCTAACCCTACCACTAACCCTAATTCTAACCCTAACTATACCCCTAACCGAAACCCTAACCCTAACCCCATCCCTACAGCCAACGCTAACCCTACCCCTAAACCTAACACTAACCCTAACCCCAAATCTACCCCTAACCCTAACCCTACCCCTAACCCTCCCCCTAATCCTACCCCTATCCCTAACAATAACCCTAACCCTAACCCTAACCTTAACCCTACCCCTAACCCTAACCCTAACCCTAACCCTTCCCCTACCCCTAACTCTAACCCTAACACTATCCCTAACCCAAACCCTAACCCTAACTCAAGCACTAACCCTACCACTAACCCTAATCCTAACACTAACAATACCCCTAACCGACACCCTAACCCTAAACCTATCCCTGCAGCCAACGCTAACCCTACCCCTAAACCTAACCCTAACCCTAACCCCAAATCTACCCCTAACTCCAACCCTAACCTAACCCTACCCCTAACCCTATCCTAACCCTAACCCAACCCCTAACCCTAACCCTAACCCTAACCTTAACCCTACCCCTACCCCTAACCCTAACCCTAACCCTACCCCTAACCCTAACCCTAAACCTACCCCTAACCCTACCCCTAACCCTAAACCTAATTCTCACCCTACCCCTACCCCTACCCCTAACCTTAACCATAGCCCAAACCCTAACCCTACCCCTACCCCTACCCCTACCCCTACCGCTAACCCTAACCCTAACCCTACCTCTACCTCTACACCTGCCCCTAACCCTAACTATACCGCTAACCCTAACCCACACCCAACGCTACCCCTACACCTACCCCTAAACCTAACCCTAATCCTACCCCTTACGCTAACCCTAACCCTAACCCTACCCCTAACCCTAATCCTAACCCTAACCCTACCCTTAACCGTAACCCTAACCCTAACTCTAATCCTAACCCTACCTCTAACAATAACCCTAACTCTAACAATACCCCTAACCGTAACCCTAACCCTAACCCTAACCCTACCCCTACCCCTTAACGGTAACCCTAACCCTAACCCTAACCCTAACCCTAGCCCTAGCCTTAAAAATAAACCTAACACTAACCCTACCCCTAACCCTAACCCCAACCCCAACCCTAACCCTAAACCTAACCCTAACCCTACCCCTAACCCTAACCCTAACCCTAACCCTAAACCTACCCGTAACCCTAACCCTAACCCTACCCCTACCCCTACCCCTAAATGTAACCCTAAATCTACCCCTACTCCTACCCCTAACCCTAACCATAACCCTACCCCTACCTCTACCCCAAGCCCTACACCTAACCCTAACAAAAACCCTAACCCTAACCCTAATACTATCCCTAATCCTAAACCTACCCCTACGCCTACCCCTACCCCTAACCCTAACAATACCCCTGCCACTAACCCTAACCCTAACCCTAACCCACCCCTAACTCTTACCCTAACCCTAACCTAACCCTAACCCTAACCCTATACTTAATCCCTAACCCTAGCCCTAACCCTAGCCCTAGTCCTAACCTTAACCCTACCCCTAACCCTAACCCTAAACCTAACCCTAAACCTACCCCTAACCCTAACCCTAACCCTAAACATAACCCTACCCCTACCCCTACCCCTAACCCTACCCCTAACCTTAACAAAAACCCTAACCCTAACCCTAATCCTATCCCTAATCCTAAACCTACCCCTACGCCTACCCCTACCCCTAACCCTAACAATACCCCTGCCTCTAACCCTAAACCTAACCCTAACCCTAACCCTACCCATAACTCTTACCCTAACCCAAACATAACCCTAACCCTACCCTTACCCCTAACCCTAACCCTAACCCTAGCCCTAGCCCTAACTATAACCCTAACCCTAACCCTAATCCTATCCCTAATCCTAAACCTACACCTACCCCTACCCCTAAGCCTAAAAATACCCCTGCCACTAACCCT
>JANJXV010000574.1:547500-555000 GCA_024803745.1 Megascapheus bottae
CCTAACCCTAACCCTAACCCTAGCCCTAGCCTTAACAATAAACCTAACCCTAACCCTACCCCTAACCCTAACCCCAACCCCAACCCTAACCCTAACCCTAACACTAACCCTAACCCTAATCCTAGCCCTAACCCTAACCCTAAACTTAATCCTAACCCTAGCCACAGCCATAGCTCTAACCCTAACTGTAACCCTAGCCCTAGCCCTAACCCTAAGCCTAACCCTAACCCTAACTCTACCCCTAACCCTAACCCTAACCCTAACCCTAGCCCTAACCCTAACCCTAGCCCTAGCCCTAACCCTACCACACCCCTAACCATATCCCTAACCCTAGCCCTAACTCAAACCCTAAACCTACCCCTAACCCTACCCGTAACCCTAACCTAACCCTAACCCTAACCCTACTCTTACCCCTAACCCTAAACCTAACCCTAGCCCTAGCCGTAACAATAACCCTAAACCTAACCCTAATCCTTTCCCAAATCCTAAACCTACCCCTACCCCTACCCCTACCCCTACCCCTAACCCTAACAATACCCCTGCCACTAACCCTAACCCTAACCCTAAACCAAACCCTTCCCCTAACTCTTATCCTAACCCTAACCTAATCCTAACCCTAACCCTACCTTTACCCCTAACCCTAACCCTAACCCTAGCCCTAGCCCTAACAATAACCCTTATCCTAACCCTAACCCTAATCATATCCCTAATCCTAAACCTACTCCTACCCCTACAAGTACCCCTAACCCTAACAATACACCTGCGACTAACCCTTACCCTAACCCTAACTCTTACCCTAACACTAACCCTAACCCTAGCCCTAACACTAACCCTACCACACCCCTAACCATATCCCTAACCCTAGCCCTAACTCAAACCCTAAACCTACCCCTAACCCTACCCGTAACCCTAACCTAACCCTAACCCTAACCCTACTCTTACCCCTAACCCTAAACCTAACCCTAGCCCTAGCCGTAACAATAACCCTAAACCTAACCCTAATCCTTTCCCAAATCCTAAACCTACCCCTACCCCTACCCCTACCCCTACCCCTAACCCTAACAATACCCCTGCCACTAACCCTAACCCTAACCCTAAACCAAACCCTTCCCCTAACTCTTATCCTAACCCTAACCTAATCCTAACCCTAACCCTACCTTTACCCCTAACCCTAACCCTAACCCTAGCCCTAGCCCTAACAATAACCCTTATCCTAACCCTAACCCTAATCATATCCCTAATCCTAAACCTACTCCTACCCCTACAAGTACCCCTAACCCTAACAATACACCTGCGACTAACCCTTACCCTAACCCTAACTCTTACCCTAACACTAACCCTAACCCTAGCCCTAACACTAAACCTACCCCTATCCGTAACCCTAACCCTAACTCTAACCCTAACACTACCACTAACCCTAATTCTAACCGTAACTATACCCCTAACCGAAACCCTAACCCTAAACATATCCCTACAGCCAACGCTAACCCTACCCCTAAACCTAACCCTAACCCTAAACCAAAATCTACCCCTAACCCTAACCCTAACCCTAACCATACCCCTAACCCTAACCCTAACCCTAAACCTAACCTTAACCATACCCCTACCCCTAAACCTAACCCTAACCCTAAACCTACCCCTAACTCTAACCCTAACACTATCCCTAACCCTAACCCTAACCCTAACATTACCCCTAACCGACACCCTAACCCTAACCCTTTCCCTACAGCCAACGCTAACCCTACCCCTAAACCTAACCCTAACCCTAACCCCAAATCTACCCCTAACCCTAACCCTAACCCTAACCCTACCCCTAAACCTAACCATAACCCTAACCTTAACCCTACCCCTAACCCTAACCCTAACCCTAAACCTACCCCTAACCCTATCCCTACCCCTACCCCTAACCCTAAATGTAACCCTAAATCTACCCCTACCCCTACCCCTAACCCTAACCATAACCCTACCCCTACCCCTACGATAACCCTACCCTAACCCTAACAAAGACCCTAACCCTAACCCTAATTCTATCCCTAATCCTAAACCTACCCCTATGCCTACCCCTACCCCTAACTCTAACAATACCCCTGCCACTAACCCTAATCCTAACCCTAACCTAACCCTAACCCTACCCTTACCCCTAACCCTAACCCTAACCCTAGCCCTAGCCCTAACTATAACCCTAAACCTAACCCTAATCCTATCCCTAATCCTAAACCTACCCCTACCCCTACCACTACCCCTAACCCTAACAATACCCCTGCCACTAACCCTAACCATAACCCTAACCCTAACCCTACCCCTAACTCTTACCCTAACACTAACCCTAACCCTAACCCTACCCCTAACACTAGCCCTAATCCTAAACCTACCCCTAACCGTAACCCTAACCCTAACTCTAACACTAACCCTACCACTAACCCTAATTCTAACCCTAACTATATCCCTAACCGAAACCCTAACCCTAACCCTATCCCTACAGCCAACGCTAACCCTACCCCTAAACCTAAACCTAACCCCAACCCCAAATCTACCCCTAACCCTAACCCTAACCCTAACCTTACCCCTAACCCTACCTCTAACCCTAAGCCTAACCCTAACCCTAACCTTAACCCTACCCTTAACCGTAACCCTAACCCTAACTCTAATCCTAACCCTACCTCTAACAATAACCCTAACACTAACAATACCACTAAACGTAACCCTAACCCTAACCCTAACCCTACCGCTACCCCTTAACGGTAACTAACCCTAAACCTAACCCTAACCCTAGCCCTAGCCTTAACCCTAAACCTAACCCTAACTCTACCCCTAACTCTAACCCCAACCCCAACCCTAACCCTAACCCTAACCCTAACCCTAACCCTACCCCTACCCCTAACCCTACCCCTAACTCTACCCCTAACCCTAACCCTACCACTAACCCTAATCCTAACCCTAATTCTAAACCTACCCCTACCCCTACACCTACTCCTACCCCTAACCTTAACCATAGCCCAAACCCTAATCCTAACCCTACCCCTACACCTACCCCTACCCCTACCGCTAACCCTAACCCTAACCCTACCGCTACCACTAAACCTAGCCCTAACCCTAACCCTAACCCTACCCCTAACCCTACCCCTATCCCTAACACTAACCCTAACCGTAACCCTAACCCTAACTCTTACCCTAACCCTAACCCTATACCTAACCCTTCCCCTAACTCTATCCCTAACCCTAACCCTACCCCTAACCCTAACAATAACCCTAACCCTAACCCTAATCCTAACCCTAATCCTAAACCTACCCCTACCTCTACCCCTACCCCTACCCCTAACCCCAACAATACCCCTGCCACTAACCCTAACCTAACCCTAACTCTAACCCTAACTCTAACCCTAACCCTAACCCTAAACCTACCATTATACGTAACACTAACCCTAACTCTAACCCTACCCCTACCCCTACCCCTACCCCTAAACCTAACCCTACCCTACACCTATCCCTATCCCTACCCCTACCCGTACCGCTAGTCCAAACCCTAACCCTAACCCTACCCTACCCATACCCCTACCCCTACCCGTACCACTAACCCTAACACTTAACCTACACCTACCCCTAATCCTAACCCTAACCGTTACCCTAACCCTAACCCTACCCCTAACCTTACCCCTAACCCTAAACCTAACCCTACCCCTAAAGCTACCCCTACCCCTACCCCTACCTCTAACCCTAACCCTAACCCTAAACCTATCCCAACCCCTAAAGCTACCCCTAACCCTAACCCTAAACCTAACCGTAACCCTAACCCTAACCCTAACCCTACCTCTAACTCTAATGCTAACCCTACCCCTAACCCTAACCCTAACCCTACCCCTAACGCTAACCCTAACCCTAACCCTACCCCTACCCCTTACCGTAACCCTAACCCTATCCCTAACCCTACCCCTTACGCTTACCCTAACCCTAACCGTAACCCTACCCCTACCCCTACCCCTACCCCTAACCCTAACCCCTAACCGTAACCCTAACCCTAACCCTAACTCTAACCCTAACCTTACCACTAAAACTAACCCTTCCCCTAACGCTACCCCTAACCCTAAACCTACCCCTAACCCTAACCCTAACCCTACCCCTAACCTTAACCCTAACCTTTCCCATAACGCTACCTCTAACCATAACCCTACCCCTAAACCTAACCCTATCTGTACCCCTATTCCTAAACCTAACCCTACACCTAACGCTAACCCTAAACCTAAACCTAACCCTAGCCCTAACAACAACCCTAACCCTAACCATATCCCTAACCCTAACCCTACACCTAATCCTTACCCCACCTCAAACCCTAACACTACCTCTAAACCTAACCCTAACCCTAACCCTACACCTACCCCTAACCCTAGCCCTAACACTAACCCTAACCCTACCCCTACCCCTAACCCTAACCCTACACCTACCGCTACCCCTACTCCTAGCCCTAACCCTACCCCTACCCCTACACCTACCCCTAAACCTAACCCTAAATCTACCCCTACCCCTACACCTACCCATAAACCTAACCCTAACCCTAACCCTAACCCTAAACCTAAACCTAGCCCTAGCCCTAACCCTAAATTTAACCCTAACCTTAGACATAGCCATAGCTCTAACCCTAACTGTAACCCTAGCCCTAGCCCTAAACCTAAGCCTAACCCTAACCCTAACTCTACCCCTAACCCTAAGTATAAGGCTAATCGTAACCCTAACCCTACACGTACCCCTACCCCTACGCCTACACCTAACCCTAACCCTACTCCTAACGCTAACCCTACCCCTATCCCTACCCCTAATCCTAACGCGAACCCTAACCCTAAAACCCTAACCCTAATCCTAACCCTAACCCTAAACCTAACGCTAACCTAGCCTAGCACTAAACCTAAACCTAACCCTAGCCCTAACCCTAACCCTAGCCCTAGCCCAACCCCTAACCCTACCCCTACCCCTAACCCTAACCCTAACCCTACCCCTACCCCTACCCCTACCCCTAACCCTAGCCCTAGCCCTAGCCCTAACCCTAACCCTAACCCTACACCTACCCCTACCCCTACCCCTAACCATACCCCGAACCCTAACAAAAACCCTAACCCTAACCCTAACCCTAACCCTAGCCCTAGCCCTAACTCTAACCCTAACCCTACCCCTACCCTTAACCCTATCCATACCCCTACCCCTACCCCTAACCCTAGCCCTACCCCTAACCCTAACCCTAACCCTACCCTAACCCTAACCCTAACCCTAACCCTAACTCTACCCCTAACCCTAAGTATAAGGCTAATCGTAACCCTAACCCTACACGTACCCCTACCCCTACGCCTACACCTAACCCTAACCCTACTCCTAACGCTAACCCTACCCCTATCCCTACCCCTAATCCTAACGCGAACCCTAACCCTAAAACCCTAACCCTAATCCTAACCCTAACCCTAAACCTAACGCTAACCTAGCCTAGCACTAAACCTAAACCTAACCCTAGCCCTACCCCTAACCCTAGCCCTAGCCCAACCCCTAACCCTACCCCTACCCCTAACCCTAACCCTAACCCTACCCCTACCCCTACCCCTACCCCTAACCCTAGCCCTAGCCCTAGCCCTAACCCTAACCCTAACCCTAACCCTACACCTACCCCTACCCCTACCCCTAACCATACCCCGAACCCTAACAAAAACCCTAACCCTAACCCTAACCCTAGCCCTAGCCCTAACTCTAACCCTAACCCTACCCCTACCCCTAACCCTACCCCTACCCCTACCCCTACCCCTACCCCTAACCCTAGCCCTACCCCTAACCCTAACCCTAACCCTACCCTAACCCTAACCCTAACCCTAACCCTAACCCTAGCCCTAGCCCTAGCCCTAACCCTAACCCTAACCCTACCCCTACCCCTAAACCTACCCCTACCCCTAACCCTAAACCTACCCCTACACCTAACCCTAACCCTAGCCCTAGCCCTAACCCTAACCCTACCCCTAACCTTAACCCTAATCCTAACCCTAACCCTAACTCTAACCTTAACCCTAACCCTACCCTAGCCCTAACCATAACCCTAACCATAACCCTATCGCTAACCCTAACCCTACCCCTAACACTATCCCTAACCCAACCCTAACCCTAAGTCTACCCCTCACCCTAGCCCAAGCCCTAGTCCTAAACCTAACCATAACCCTAGCGCTAGCCCTAACCCTAAACCTAACCCAACCCTACCCCTACCCCTACCCCTACCGCTAACCCTAACCCTAACACTACCCCTACACCTAATCCTAAACCTAACCGTCACCCTAACCCCAACCCTACCCCTACCCCTAACCCGAACCCTACACCTAAAGCTACCCCTAACCCTAACACTAACACTAAACCTACCCTTAACCATAACCCTAACCCTAAACCTAACCCTACTCCTAACTGTAACCCTAACCCTAACCCTATCCCTAACCCTACCCCTATCCCTAACCCTAACCCTAACCTTAAGCCTACCCCTAACTCTACCCCAAACCCTAACCCTAACCCTACACTTAACTCTAAACCTAACCCTAACCCTAATCCTACCCCTAAACCTAAGCCTAACCCTAACCCTACCCCTAACCGTAACCCTAACCCTAACTCTAACCCTAACCCTACACCTAAACCTAACTCTTCCCCTAACGCTACCCCTAACCCTAAACCTACCCCTAGCCCTAACCCTAACCCTAACCCTAACACTACCCTAAACATATCCCTAACCCTAACCCTAAACCTAGCCCTAGCCCTAACCATAACCTTAACCATAACCCTAGCCCTAGCCATAGCCCTAACCCTAACTGTAACCCTAGCACTAGCGCTAACCCTAAGCCTAACCCTAACCCTAACTCTACCCCTAACCCTAACAATCAACCTCATCCTAACCCTAAACCTACACCTATCCCTACACCTACCCCAATCCCTACCGCTAACCCTACCCCTAAACCTACCCCTACCCCTAACCCTAACCCCTACCCCTAACCCTAACCCTAGCCCTAGCCCTAACAATAACCCTAACCCTAATCCTAAACCTACCCCTACCCCTACCCCTAACCCTAACAATACCCCTGCCCCTAACCCTAACCATACCCCTAACCCTAACCCACACCCACCGCTACCCCTACACCTACCCCTAACCCTAACCCTAATCCTACCCCTTACGCTAACCCTAACCCTAACCCTAACCTTACCCTTAACCGTAACCCTAACCCTAACTCTAATCCTAACCCTACCTCTAACAATAACCCTAACCCTAACAATACCCCTAACCGTAACTCTAACCCTAAACCTAACCATACCCCTACCCCTTAACGGTAACCCTAACCCTAACCCTAAACCTAACCCTAACCCTAGCCCTAGCCTTAACAATAAACCTAACCCTAACCCTACCCCTAACCCTAACCCCAACCCTAACCCTAACCCTAACCCTAACCCTACCCCTAACCCTAACCCTAACCCTAACCCTAAACCTACCCCTACACCTAC
>JANJXV010000574.1:560000-587500 GCA_024803745.1 Megascapheus bottae
CTAACCTACCCCTAACCCTACACCAAACCGTAAACCTTACCTTACACCTAACCCTAAACCTAACCCTAACCCTAACCCTAGCCCTACCCCTAACCCTAGCCCTACCCCTAACCCTAACCCTAACCCTAATCCTAAACCTACCCCTACCCCTAACCCTACACCTACCCCTAAACCTAACCCTACCGCTACCATTTATCCTAACCCTAACCCTAACCCTAACCTTAACCCTACCCCTAACCATAACACTATCCCTAACAGTACCCCTAACCGTAACCCTAATCCTAACCCTAACTCTACCCCTGACCCTAACCCAAGCCCTAGCCCTAAACCTAACACTAACCCTAGCGCTAGCCCTAAACCTACCCCTACCCCTAACCCTACCCCTAACCCTAACTCTAATCCTAACCCTAACCCAAGCCCTAGTCCTAAACCTAACCCTAACCCTAACCCTAACCCTACCGTACCCCTATCCCTATCCCTACCCCTACCCGTACCACTAGTCCAAACCCTAACCCTAAACCTACCCTACCCATACCCCTACCCCTACCCGTACCGCTAACCCTAACCCTAACCCAACACCTACCCCTAATCCTAACCCTAACCGTTACCCTAACCCTAACCCTACACCTAACCTTACCCCTAACCCTAAACCCTAACCCTAACCCTAACCCTAAACCTAACCCTACCCCTAAAGCTACCCCTACCCCTACCCCTACCCCTAACCCTAACCTTAACCCTAAACCTAACCCAACCCCTAAAGCTACCCCTAACCCTAACCGTAAACCTAACCTAACCCTAACCCTAACCCTAACCCTACCTCTAACTCTAATGCTAACCCTAACCCTAACCCTAACCCTACCCCTAACGCTAACACTAACCCTAAACCTACCCCTACCCCTTACCGTAACCCTAACCCTAACCCTACCCCTAACGCTTACCGTAACCCTAACTCTAAACCTAACCCTAACCCTACCCCTAACCCTAACCCTAAACCTAACACTAACTCTAACCCTAACCCTAACCGTAACCCTACCCTACCCCTACCCCTAAACCTAACCCTACCCCTAAACGTAACCCTAACCCTAACCCTAACCCTAACTCTAACCCTAACCTTACCACTAAACCTAACCCTTCCCCTAACGCTACCCCTAACCCTAAACCTACCCCTACCCCTAAACCTAACCCTACCCCTAACCTTAACCCGAACATTTCCCCTAACGCTACCTCTAACCATAACCCTACCCCTACCCCTAACCCTATCTCTACCCCTAACCCTAAACCTAACCCTACACCTAACGCTAACCCTAAACCTAATCCTAGCCCTAACACCAACCCTAACCCTAACCATATCCCTAAACCTAACCCTACCCCTAACCCTAACCCCTCTTCAAACCCTAACACTACCTCTAAATCTAACCCTAACCCTAACCCTACACCTACCCCTAACCCTAGCCCTAACCCGAACCCTAACCCTACCCCTACCCCTAACCCTAACCCTACACCTACCGCTACCCCTACTCCTAGCCCTAACCCTACCCCTACCCCTACACCTACCCCTAAACCTAACCCTAAATCTACCCCTACCCCTACACCTACCCATAAACCTAACCCTAACCCTAACCCTAACCCTAAACCTAGCCCTAGCCCTAACCCTAAATTTAACACTAACCTTAGACATAGCCATAGCTCTAACCCTAACTGTAACCCTAGCCCTAGCCCTAACCCTAAGCCTAAGCCTAACCTTAACTCTACCCCTAACCCTAAGTATAAGGCTAATCGTAACCCTAACCCTACACGTACCCCTACCCCTACCCCTACCCCTACCCCTACCCCTACCCCTACCCCTAACCCTAACCCTAACCCTAACCCTACTCCTAACGCTAACCCTACCCCTATCCCTACCCCTAACCGTAACCCGAACCCTAACCCTAAAACCCTAACCCTAATCCTAACCCTAACCCTAAACCTAACCCTAACCTAGCCTAGCACTAAACCTAAACCTAACCCTAGCCCTAACCCTAACCCTAGCCCTAGCCCAACCCTAACACTAACCCTACCCCTAACTCTAACCCTAAACCTACCCCTAACACTACCCCTAACAATAACCATAACGTAACCCTAACCCTACCCATAACCCTAACCCTAACGCTTACTCTAAACCTAACCCTAACACTAACACTAACCCTAACCCTACCCCTAACCCTAACCCTAGCCCTAGCCATAACCCTAACCCTAACCCTAACCCTACCGCTAACCCTAACCCTACCCCTAACACTATCCCTACCCCTAACCCTACCCCTACCCCTACCGCTAACCCTAACCCCAACCCTACCCCTACCCCTAACCCTAACCCTACACCTAAAGATACCCCTAACCCTAACCCTAACCCTAAACCTACCCGTAACCGTAACCCTAACCCTAAATCTAACCCTACTCCTAACCGTAACCCTAAACCTAACCCTAACCCTACCCCTAACGCTAATCCTAACGCTTACCCCAACCCTAACCGTAACCCTAACCCTACCCCTAACCCTAACCCTACCGCTAACCCTAACCCTACCCCTAACACTATCCCTACCCCTACCCCTACCCCTACCCCTACCGCTAACCCTAACCCAAACCCTACCCCTACGCCCCATCCTAAACCTAACCGTCACCCTAACCCCAACCCTACCCCTACCCCTAACCCTAACCCTACACCTAAAGATACCCCTAACCCTAACCCTAACCCTAAACCTACCCGTAACCGTAACCCTAACCCTAAATCTAACCCTACTCCTAACCGTAACCCTAAACCTAACCCTAACCCTACCCCTAACGCTAATCCTAACGCTTACCCCAACCCTAACCGTAACCCTAACCCTACCCCTAACCCTAACCCTACCGCTAACCCTAACCCTACCCCTAACACTATCCCTACCCCTACCCCTACCCCTACCCCTACCGCTAACCCTAACCCAAACCCTACCCCTACGCCCCATCCTAAACCTAACCGTCACCCTAACCCCAACCCTACCCCTACCCCTAACCCTAACCCTACACCTAAAGATACCCCTAACCCTAACCCTAACCCTAAACCTACCCGTAACCGTAACCCTAACCCTAAATCTAACCCTACTCCTAACCGTAACCCTAAACCTAACCCTAACCCTACCCCTAACGCTAATCCTAACGCTTACCCCAACCCTAACCGTAACCCTAACCCTACCCCTATCCCTAACCCTAATCCTAACCCTAACCCTACCCCTAACTCTAACCCTAAACCTAACCCTAACTCTACCCTTAACTCTAAACCTAACCCTAAACCTAACCATACCCCTAAACCTAAACCTAACACTAACCCTACCCCTAACCGTAACCCTAACCCTAACTCTAACCCTAAACCTACCCCTAAACCTAACCATTCCCCTAACGCTACCCCTAACCCCAACCCGACCCCTAGCCCTAACCCCAACCCAAACCCTTACCCTAACCCTAACCGTACCCCTAACCCTATCACTAACCCTAACCCTAAACCTAGCCCTAGCCCTAACCCTAAACTTAACCCTAACCCTAGCCCTAGCCATAGCCCTAACCCTTACTGTAAACCTAGCACTAGCCCTAACCCTAAGCCTAACCCTCACCCTACCCCTACCCCTACCCTACCCCTATCCCTACTCCTAACCCTACCAATACCCCTAAACCTACCCCTACCCCTAACCCTAAACCCTACCCCTAACCCTAACGCTAACCCTAGTCCTAGCCCTAACAATAACCCTAACCCTAACACTTACCCTAACCCTAATCCTAACCCTAATCCTAAACATACCCCTACCCCTACCCCTACCCCTAACCCTAACAATACCCCTGCCAATAACCCTTACCCTAATCCTAACCCTAACCCTAACCCTAACTCTAACCCTAACCCTAACCCTAACCCTACCCCTACCCCTAACACTAACCCTAACCCTACCCGTACACGTAACCCTAACCCTAACTCTAACCCTAACCCTACCCCTAAGCCTAACGCTAACGCTAACTATACCCCTAACCGTAACCCTAACCCTAACCCTAAACCTACACCTAACTCTTACCCTAACCCTAACCCTAACCCTACCCCTAATACTAACCCTACACCTACCCCTAACCCTGCCCCTAAACCTAACCCTAAAAACCCTACCCCTACCCCTACCCGTAACCCTAACCCTAGCTTTACCCCTACCACTACCCCTACCGCTAACCCTAACCCTAACCCTACCTCTACTCCTATACCTGCCCCTAACCCTAACCCTACTCCTAACCCTAACCCTACACCCACCGCTACCCCTACACCTACCCCTAAACCTAACCCTAATCCTACCCCTAACCGTAACCCTAACCCTAACTCTAATCCTAACCCTACCCCTAACAATAACCCTAACCCTAACAATACCCCTAACCGTAACCCTAACCCTAACCCTAACCCTACCCCTACCACTTAACCGTAACCCTAACGCTAAACCTAACCCTAACCCTAGACCTAGCCTTAAATCTAAACCTAACCCTAACCTTACCCCTACCCCTAACCCCAACCTCAACCCTAAACCTACCCCTAAACCTACCCCTAACCCTAACCCCACCCCTATCCCTACCAATACCCCTAGCCCTACCCCTAACCCTACCCCTAGCCCTACGCCTAACCCTACCCCAAACCCTAATCCTTACCTTACACCTACCCCTACACCTAACCCTAACCCTAATCCTAACCCTAATTCTAACCCTAACCCTACCCCTACCCCTACACCTACCCCTACCCCTAACCCTACCTCTACCGCTACCACTGCCCCTAACCCTAACCCTAACCCTATCCCTAACCCTAACCCTAACCCTAACCCTACCCCTAACCCTAACAATACCCCTGCCAATAACCCTTACCCTAACCCTAACCCTTACCCTTACCCTTACCCTAACCCTAACCCTAACCCTTAACCTTACTCTAACCCTAACCCTAACCTTAATGAAACCCTAACCCTAACCCTAAACCTAACCCTTTCCCTAACTCTACCCCTAAACCTAACCCTACCCCTAACCCTAAACCTAACCCTGATTCTAACCCTAACCCTACACCTACTCCTATACCTACACCTACCCCTAAACCTACCCATACCCCTACCCCTAAACCTAACCCTAACCCTAACCCCTACACCTCACCCTAACCCTAACCCTATCCCTAGCCCTAAAAATAACCCTAACCATAACCCTAACCCTCACCCTAATCCTAACCCTAATCCTAAACCTACCCCTACCCTACCACTACCCCTACCCCTAACCCTAACGATACCCCTGCCACTAACCCTAACCCTAACCCTAACCCTAACCCTAACCCTACCCCTATACGTAATCCTAAACCTAACTCTAACCCCAACCCTACCCCTACCCCTAACCCTAACCCTAACTATACCCCTAACGTAACCCTAATCCTAACCCTAATCCTACAACTAACCCTAACCCTAACCCTAACCCTACCCATACCCCTTACCCTAACAATACTCCTGTCACTAACCCTAACCCTAACCCTACCCCTACCCCTAAACGTAACCCTAACCCTAACTCTAACCCTAATCCTACCCCTACCACTAACCCTAACCCTAACTATACCACTAACCGTAACACTAACCCTAACCCTAATCCTACAACTAACGCTAACCCTAACCCTAACCCTAACCCTAACCACACCCCTTCCCCTAACCCTATCCCTAACCCTAACCCAACCCCTAACCCTAACCCTATCCCTAACCTTAACCCTACCCCTAACCCTAACCCTAACCATAACCCTAACACTACCCCTAACCCTAAACCTAAACCTACCCCTAACCCTACCACTAACCCTAACCCTAAATCTAAACCTACCCCTACCCCTACCCGTAACCCTACCCCTAAATCTAACCTAACCCTACCCCTACACCTAAACCTACCCCTACCCTATGTCTAACCCTAACCCTACCCCTACCCCTACCCCTACCCCTTGCCCTAGCCCTAACCCTAACCCTAACCCTAATCCTAGCCCTAGTCCTAACTCTAAACCTAACCATAATCCTAGCCCTAGCCCTAACCCTAACCCTAACCCTAGCCCTAACCCTAACCCTAACCCTAACCCTAACCCTACCCCTACCCCTACCACTACGCCTACCCCTAACCCTAACCCTAACCCTGCATCTGCCCCTACACCTGCCGCTAACCATAACCCTAACCCTAACCCTAACCCTACACCCACCCCTACCCATTCACCTACCCCTAAACCTAACCCTAACCCTACCCCTAATGCTAACCCTAACCCTAACCCTAACCCTACCCCTAACCCTAAACCTAACCCTAACCCTACCCCTAACCGTAACCCTAACCCTAACTCTAATCCTAACCCTACCCCTATCAATACCCCTAACCCTAACAATACCCCTAACCGTAACCCTAACCATAAACCTAAACCTACCCCTATCCCTAAAGGTAACCCTAAACCTAAACCTAACCGTAGCCCAAACCCTAACCCTAACCGTAGCTCTAGCCTTAACCCTACCCGTAACACTAACCCTACCCCTAACCCTACCCCTAACCCTACCCCTATCCCTTCCCCTAATCCTAACCCTAACCCTAACCCTACCCCTAACCCTACCCCTAACCCTACACCAAACCCTAACCCATACCTTACCCCTAACCCTAAACCTAACCCTAACCCTAACCCTACCCCTACCCCTAACCCTACCCCTACCCCTACCCCTAACCCTAACCCTAATCCTAACCCTAATCCTAAACCTACCCCTACCCCTAAACCTACCCCTATCCCTACCCCTAAACCTATCCCTAACAGTACCCCTAAACCTAACCCTAACCCTAACACTAACTGTACCCCTGACCCTAACACAAGCCCTAGCCCTTAACCTAACACTAACCCTAGTGCTAGCTCTAAACCTACCCCTACCCCTAACCCGTCCCATAACCCTAACTCTACCCCTAACACTAACCCAAGCCGTAGTCCTAAACCTAACCCAAACCCTAGCGCTAGCCCAAACCCTAACCCTAACCCTAACCCTACCCCTACCCCTACCCCTACCCGTACCGCTCACCCTAACCCTAACCCTACACCTACCCCTAATCCTAAACCTATCCGTCACCCTTACCCTAAACCTAACCCTAACCCTAACCCTAAACCTAACCCTAGCCCTAACACCAACCCTAACCCTAACCATAACCCTAACCCTAACCCTACTCCAAACCCTAACCCTACCCCTAAACGTAACCCTAACCCTAACCCTACACCTACCACTAACCCTAACCCTAACCCTAACGCTAACCCTACCCCTACACCTAACCCTAATCCTAACCCTAACCCTACACCTACCGCTACCCCTAAACCTAACCCTAACCCTAACACTAACTGTACCCCTGACCCTAACACAAGCCCTAGCCCTTAACCTAACACTAACCCTAGTGCTAGCTCTAAACCTACCCCTACCCCTAACCCGTCCCATAACCCTAACTCTACCCCTAACACTAACCCAAGCCGTAGTCCTAAACCTAACCCAAACCCTAGCGCTAGCCAAAACCCTAACCCTAACCCTAACCCTACCCCTACCCCTACCCCTACCCGTACCGCTCACCCTAACCCTAACCCTACACCTACCCCTAATCCTAAACCTATCCGTCACCCTTACCCTAAACCTAACCCTAACCCTAACCCTAAACCTAACCCTAGCCCTAACACCAACCCTAACCCTAACCATAACCCTAACCCTAACCCTACTCCAAACCCTAACCCTACCCCTAAACGTAACCCTAACCCTAACCCTACACCTACCACTAACCCTAACCCTAACCCTAACGCTAACCCTACCCCTACACCTAACCCTAATCCTAACCCTAACCCTACACCTACCGCTACCCCTACACCTAGCCCTAACCCCACCCCTACCCCTACCCCTACCCCTAAACCTAACCCTAAACCTAAGCCTACCCCTACAACTACCCCTAACCCTAACCCTAAACCTAACCCTAAACCTAGACCTAGCCCTAACCCTAAACTTAACCCTAACCCTAGCCATAGCCATAGCTCTAACCCTAACTGTAACCCTAACCCTAACCCTAAACCTAAACGTAACCCTCACCCTAACCCTAAACTTAACCCTAACCCTAACCCTAGCCCTAACCCTTACCCTAACCCTAACACTAACCCTAACCCCTAACCCTACCCTTACCCTAAACCTAACCCTAAGAAAAACCCTAACCCTTACCTTAACCCAAACCCTAACCCTCAGCCTAACCCTATCACTAACGCTAACCTTAACCTTAACCCTAATGCTAACCGTTACACTTACCCTAACCCTAACCCTAAACCTAACCCTTACCCTTACCCTAACCCTTATCCTAACCCTTACCCTAACCTCTAACCCTAACTCTAACCCTTAGCTTTACCCTAAACCTAACACTAAACCTTACCGTAACCCTAACTCTAACCCTTAGCGTTAACCTAAACCTAATCCTAACCCTAACCCTTACCCTAACCCTAACCCAAACCCTTACCCTAACACTAACACTAACCCTAACCCCTAAACCTAACCCTAAACCAAACACAACCCTAATCTTAACCCTAACCCTTACCCTTGCCCTAACTCTAACCCTAACCCAAACCCTAAACCTAACCCTAACCCTAACCCGAACCCTTACCCTTACCCTAACCCTAACCCCAAACCTAACCCTAACCCTAACCCTAACCCTTACCCTAACCCTAACCCTAACACTTACCCTAAACCTAACTCTTACTCTTACACTAACCCTAACCACAAACCTAACCTAACCCTAACCCTAAACCGTACCCTTACCCTAACCTGAAAACTAACCCTAACTCTAATCCCTAACCCTAACCCTAACCCTAACCCTTACCCTTACCCTAACCCTAACGCTAAACTTAACCCTAAACCTAACACTAACCCTAATCCGAAACCTTACCCTAACCCTAACCCTAAACCTAACCCTAACCCTTACCCTTACCCTTAACCTAACCCTAAACCTAACCCTAACCCTTACCCTAACCCTAACCCTAACCTTAATGCTAACCCTAACCCTAACCCTAACGCTTACCTTAACCCTAACCCCAACCCTTACCCTAACCCTAACCCTAACCCTAACCCTTACCCTTACCCTAACCCTAACCTTAAACCTAACCCTAACCCTAACCCTAACACTTACCTTACCCCAACTCTAACCCTAACCTTAACCCCAACCCTAACCCAACCCTAACCCTAACCATAATGCTTACCCTTAAACTACCCCTAACCCTAACCCTAACCCAAACCTAACCCTTACCCTAACTCTAACCCTAACCCTAACTCTAACCCCTAACCCTAACACTAACCCTAACCCTTCTCCTTACCCTAACCCTAACCCTACCTCTAACCCTAACCCTAAACCTAACCCTAACCCTTACCCTAACCCTAAGCCTAACCTTAATGCTAACCCTAACCCTAACCCTAATGCTTACCTTAACCCTAACCCTAACCCTAATCCTTACCCTAACCCTAACCCTAACCCTTACCCTTTTCCTAACACTAACCATAACCCTAACCCTTACCGTTAACCTAACCCTAACCCTAAACCTAACCCTAACCCTAACCCTACCTCTAACCCTTACCCTTACCCTAAATTTAACCCTAACTCTAACCCTAACCCTAAACTTTACCCTAAACCTAACCCTAACCCTTACCCTAACCCTAACCCTAACCTTAAACCTAACCCTAATCCTAAACCTAACCCTTACCTTTACAATAACCCTAAACCTAACCTTAACCCCAAACCTAAACCCAACCCTAACCCTAACCCTAACGCTTACCCATAATCTAACCCTAACCCTAACCCTAATCCAAACCCTAACATTTAACCTTATGCTAACCCTAACCCTAACCCTAACCCTTACCCTTACCCTAACCCTAACCTTAAACCTAACAATAACCCTAAGCCTAATCCTTACCTTTACAATAACCCCAACAGTAACCTTAACCCCAACCCTAAACCCAACCCTAACCCTAACCCTAACGCTTACCCTTAATCTAACCCTAACCCTAACCCTAATCCAAACCCTAACATTTAACCTTACGCTAACCCTAACCCTAACACTAACACTAACCCTAGCCCTAACCCTAACCCTTACCCTAAACCTAAACATAAACCCTAACCCTAACCCTTACCCGAAACCTAAACCTAACCCTAACCCTTACCATTACCCTACACCTAACCCTAGTTCTAACCCTAACCCTAACCCTAACCCTAACCCTTTCCCTAACCCTAACCCTAACCCTTACCCTAAACCTAACCCTAACCCTAAACTTAACCATAACCCTAAGCCTAACCCTAACCATTACCATTACCCTAACCCTAACCCTTACCCTAAGCCTAACCCTAAATCTTAGAATAACCCTAATCCTAACCCTAACCCTTACCCTAACCCTAACCCTAACCCTAACCCTTACTCTAACCCTAACCCTTAGCCTAACCCTAAACCTAACCCTAAACTTAACCATAACCATAAGCCTAACCCTATCCATTACCATTACCCTAACCCTAACCCTTACCCTAAACTTAACTCTTAGCCTAACCCTAACCCTATCCCTAACCCTTACCCTAACCATAACCCTAACCCTAACCCTTACCCTAATCCTAACTCTTACACTTAGTCTAATCCTAACCCTAACCTTAACCCTAACCCTAACCCAAATCCTAACCATTACCCTTACCCTAACCCTAACCCTAACCCTTTCTCTTACCCTAACCCTAAACCCAAACCTGCCCTAACCCTAACCCTAACCCTAAACCTTACCCTTACTCTAACCTAACCCTAAACCTAAACCTGACTCCTAACACTAAACCTAACACTAACCCTTACCCTTACCCTAACCCTAACCCTAAGCTTAACCCTAAACCTAACACTAACCCTAACCCTAACCCTTACCCTAACCCTAACCCTGAACCTAAACCTAACCCTAACCATAACCCTTACCCTTACCCTTACGCTAATCCTAACCCTAAACCTAAACCTAACCCTTACCCTAACCCTAACACTTATACTAACCCTAACCTTAACCCTAACCCTAACCTTTACCTTTACCCTAATCCTAACCCTGAACCTAAACCTAACCCAAACCCTTACCCTTACCCTAATCCTAATCCTAACCCTAACCCTAACCCTTACCCTAACTCTAACCCTAACCTTAACCCTAACCCTAACAATTACCCTTACCCTAACCCTAACCCTAACCCTTACCCTAACCCTAACCCTAACCTTAATGCTAACCCTAACCCTAACCCTAAACTTTACCTTAACCCTAAACCTAACCCTAATCCTTACCCTAACCCTAACCCTAACACTTACCCTTTTCCTAACAGTAACCCTAAATCTAATCCTAAACCTTAGCCATAACCTTACCCTAACCCTAACCCTAACCCTAACCCTTACAGTTACCCTAACCCTAACCCTAAACCTAACCCTAAACCTAACCCTACCTCTAACCCTTACCCTTACCCTAAACCTAACCCTAACCCTAACCAAAACCCTAGCCCTTACCCTTACCCTAACCCTAACCCTAACCCTAACAATAACCTTAACCCTAACCCTAACCCTAACCTTAATTCTAACCCTAAACCTAACCCTAACCCTTACACTAACCCTAACCCTTACCCTCACCCTAACTTTAACCCTAACCCTAACCCTGAACCTAACCCTAACCCTAACCGTAACCCTTGCCCTAACCCTAACCCTAACCCTAACCCTAAACCTTCCCATTACCGTAACCCTAACCCTAACCTTAATGCTAACCCTAACACTAACCCTAACCCTAACCCTAACCCTAATCCTTACCCTAACCCTAACCCTAACCCTAATCCTTAACCTTTCCCTAACCCTAACCCTAACCCTAACCATAAACATTACCCTTACCCTTACCCTAACCCTAAACCTAACCGTTACCCTAACCTTAACCCTAACCCTAATCCTAACCCTTAACTTACCCTAACCCTAACCCTAAACCTAACCCTAACCCTAACCCTAACCCTTACCCTTAACCTAACCCTAACCCTAACTCTAACCTTAATGCTAACCCTAAACCTTAGCCTTACTCTTACCCTAACCATAACCCTAACCCTAACCCTAAATTTAACCATAACCCTAACCCTAAACCTTACCCTTACCCTAACCCTAAACCTAAACCTAACCCTAACCCTAACCCTAACCCTACCTCTAACCCTTACCCTTACCCTAAACCTAACCCTAACCCTAATCCTAACCCTACAACTTACCCTAACCCTAACCCTAACCCTAACCCTAACCCTTACCCTCACCCTAACCCTAACCCTAACCCTAACCGAAACCCTAACCCTTACCCTTAGCCTAACCCTAACCCTAACGTTAACCGTAACCCTCAACATTACCCATACCCTAACCCTAACACTAACCCTAACCCTTACTCTTACCCTAATCCTAACCCTAAACCTAACCCTTACCCTTACCCTAACCCTAACCGTTACCCTAACTCTGACCTTAACCCTAACCCTAACCCTGACTCCTAACCCCAACCCTAAACCCTACCCTAACCCTAACCCTTACCATTACCTCAACCTAACCCTAACCTTAATGCTAACCCTAACACTAACCCTAACCCTTACCCTAAGGCTAAACATTACCCTTAATCTTACCCTAACCCTAACCCTTACCCTAACCTTAACCCTAATCCTAACCCTTACCCTTACCCTAACCCTAACCCTAAACTTAACCCTAAACCTAACCCTAATCCCAACCCTTACACTTAACCTAACCCTAACTCTAACCCTAGCCCTTACATTTACCCTAACCCTAACACTAACCCTAATCTTAAACCTAACGCTAACCCTAACCCTAACCCTTACCCTTATCTTAACCCTGACCCTAAATCTAACCCGAACCCTAACCCTAACTCTAAACTTTACCCTAACCCTAACCTTAACCCTTACACTTACCCTAACCCTAACCTTAAACCTAACCCTAACCCTAACCCTAACCCTAACCCTTACCTTTAAAATAACCCTAACCCGAACCTTAACCCCAACCCTAAACCCAACCCTAACCCTAAACCTAACGCTTACCCATAATCTAACCCTAACCCTAAGCCTAACACTAACGCTATCCCTAACCCTAACCCTTACCCAAAACCTAACCCTAACCCTAACCCTTATCATTACCCTAAACCTAACCCTACTTCTAACCCTAACACTAACCCGAACCCTAACCCTTACCCTAAAACTAAACCTAACCCTTAGCCTAACCCTAACCCTAACCCTAAACTTAACCCTAACCCTAAGCCTAAACCTAAACATTACCATTACCCTAACCCTAACCCTTACCCTAACCCTAACCCTAACCCTTATCCTAAACCTAACCCTAAACCTAACCTTAACCCTAAACCTACCCTAACCCTAACCCTTACCCTAACACTAACCCTAACCCTAACCCTTACCCTTAGCCTGACCCTAACCCTAACCTTAACCCTAACCCTAACCCTAACCCGAACCCTTACTCTAACCCTAACCCTAACCCCAAATCTAACCCTAACCCTAACCCTAACCCTAAACCTTACCCTTACTCTAACCTAACCCTAAACCTAAACCTGACTCCTAACCCTAACCCTAACACTAACCCTTACCCTTACCCTAACCCTAACCCTTATCCTAAACCTAACCCTAACCCTAAATTTAACCCTAACCCTAACCCTGAACCTAACCCTAACCCTAACCCTAACCATTACCCTAACCCTAACCCTAAACCTAACCCTAACCCTTACCATTGCCCTAATCCTAACCCTAACCTTAATGCTAACCCTAACACTAACCCTAACCCTAACCCTAACCCTAATCCTTACCCTAACCCTAACCCTAATCCTTAACCTTTCCCTAACCCTAACCCTAATCCTAACCTAAACATTACCCTTACCCTTACCCTAACCCTAAGCCTAACCATTACCCTAACATTAACTCTAACCCTAATCCTAACCCTTACCTTAACCTAACCCTAACCCTAAACTGAACTGTAACCCTAACCCTAACCCTAACCCTAACCATTACCATTACCCTAACCCTAACCCTTACCCTAACCCTAACCCTTATCCTAAACCTAACCCTAACCCTAACCTTAACCCTAAACCTAACCCTAACCCTAACCCTTACACTACCCTAACCCTAAACCTAACCCTTACCCTTAGCCTAACCCTAACCCTAACCTTAACCCTAACCCTAAACCTAACCCTTACCCTTACCCTAACCCTAACCCTTACTCTAACCCTAACCATAACCCCAAACCTAACCTTAACCCTAACCCTAACCGTAAACCTTACCCTTACTCTAACCTAACTCTAAACCTAAACCCGATTGGTAACCCTAACCCTAACACTAACCCTTACCCTTACCCTAACCCTAACCCTAAGCTTAACCCTAAACCTAACACTAACCCTAACCCTAACCCTTACCCTAACCCTAACCCTGAACCTCAACCTAACCCTAACCCTTACCCTTACCCTTACCCTTACCCTTACCCTAATCCTAACCCTAAACCTAAACCTAATCCTTACCCTAACCCTAACCCTTACACTAACCTTAACCTTAACCCTAACCCTAACCTTTACCCTTATCCTAACCCTAACCCTGAACCTAAACCTAACCCTAACCCTTACCCTTACCCTAACCCTAACCCTAACCTTAACCCTAACCCTAACCGTTACCCTTACCCTAACCCTAACCCTAACCCTTACCCTAACCCTAACCCTAACCTTAATGCTAAACCTAACTCTAACCCTTACTTTAACCCTAACCCTAACCCTAACCCTAACCTTAACCCTAACCCTAACCTTAACCCTTACCATAACCCTAACCCTAACCCTAAACCTTACCCTTAGCCTAACCCTAACCCTAACCCTAACCTTACCCCTAACCCTAACCCTAACCCTTACCCTTACCCTAACCCTAACCCTAACCCTTACTCTAACCCTAACCCTAACCCCAAACCTAACCCTAACCCTAACCCGAACCCTAAACCTTACCCTTACTCTAAACTAACCCTAAACCTAAACCCTAACCCTAACACTAACCCTTACCCTTACCCTAACCATAACCCTAAGCTTAACCCTAAACCTAACACTAACCCTAATCTAACCCTTACCCTAACCCTAACCCTAACCCTGAACCTAAACCTAACCCTAACCCTTACCCTTACCCTTACCCTAATAGTAACCCTAAACCAAACCCTAAACCTTATCCTAACCCTAACCCTTATAGTAACCCTAACCTTAACCCTAAACCTAACCTTTACCCTTACCCTAACCTTAACCCTGAACCTAAACCTAACCCTAACCCTTACCCTTACCCTAATCCTAACCCTAAACCTAACCCTAACCGTTACCCTAACCCTAACCCTAACCTTAACCCTAACCCTAACCATTACTCTTACCCTAACCCTAACCCCAACCCTTACCCTAACCCTAACCCTAACCTTAATGCTAACCCTAACCCTAAACCTAACCCTTACCTTAACCCTAAACTTAACCCTGATCCTTACCCTAACCAGAACCGTAACCCTTACCCTAACATTAACCCTGAACCTAAACCTAACCCTAACCCTAACCCTCTTCCTAACACTAACCCTAACCCTAAACCTTACCCTTACCCTAACCCTAACCCTAACCCTAACCCTTACCTTTACCCTAACCCTAACCCTAACCCTAACCCTACCTCTAACCCTTACCCTTACCCTAAACCTAACCCTAACCCTAACCCTAACCCTAACCCTAGCCCTTACCCGTACCCTAACCCTAACCCTAACCCTTACTCTAACCCTTACTCTAACCCTAACCCGAACCCTAACCCTAAACCTAACCGAAACCCTAACCCTAAACCTTACCCTTACCCTAAACCTAACCCTAACCCTAACCCTAACCATAACCCTAAACCTAACCCTAACCCTAACCCTAACCCTAACCATTACCATTACCCTAACCCTAACTCTTACCCTAACCCTAACCCTAACCCTTATCCTAAACCTAACCCTAACACTAACCTTATCCCTAACCCTAACCCTAACCCTAACCCTTACCCTAACCCTAACCCTAACCCTTACCCTTACCCTAACCCTAACCCTAACCTAAACCCTAACCCTAAACCTACCCCTTACCCTTACCCTAACTTTAACCCTAACCCTTACTCTAACCAACCCTAACCCGAAACCTAACCCTAACCCTAACCCTAACCCTAAACCTTACCCTTACTCTAACCTAACCCTAAACCTAAACCTGACTCGTAACCCTAACCCTAACACTAACCCTTACCCTTACCCTAACCCTAACCCTAAGCTTAACCCTAAACCTAACACTAACCCTAACCCTAACCCTTACCCTAACCCTAACCCTAACCCTGAACCTAAACCTAACGCTAAACCTTACCCTTACCCTTACCCTAACCCTAACCCTAACCCTAACCTAATCCTTACCCTAACCCTAACCCTTATACTAACCCTAACCTTAACCCTAACCCTAACCTTTACCCTTACCCTAACCCTAACCCTGAACTTAAACCTAACCCTAACCCTTAACCTTACCCTAAACCTAATCTTAACCTTAACCCTAACCCTAACAGTTACCCTTACCCTAACCCTAACCCTAACCCTTACCCTAACCCTAACCCTAACCTTAATGCTAACCCTAACCCTAACCCTTACCTTAACCCTAAACTTAACCCTAATCCTTACCCTAAACCGAACCCTAACCCTTACCCTTACCCTAACCCTACCCCTAACCCTAACCCTAACCCTACCTCTAACCCTTACCCTTACCCTAAACCTAACCCTAAACCTAACCCTAACCCTAGCCCTTACCCTTACCCTAACCCTAACCCTACCCCTACCGCTAACATAACTCTAACCCTAACCCTTACCCACACCCTCACCCTTACCCTAATCCTAACCCTAACCCTAACACTTACCCTTAGCCTAACCCTAACCCTAATGTTAACCGTAACCCTAAACCTTACCCTTACCGTAACCCTAACCCTAACCCTTACTCTTACTCTAATTCTAACCCTAAACCTAACCCTAAACCTTACCCTAACCCTAACACTTACCCTAACCCTAGATTTAACCCTAACCCTAAGCCTGAACCTAACCCTAACCCTAACACTAACCATTACCCTAACCCTAACCCTAAACCTAACCCTAACCCTTAACATTGCCCTAACCCTAACCCTAACCTTAATGCTAACCCTAACACTAACCCTAACCCTAACCCTACCCCTAATCCTTACCCTAACCCTAACCCTAATCCTTAACCTTTCCCTAACCCTAACCCTAACCATAACCCTAAACATTACCCTTACCCTTACCCTAACCCTAAGCCTAACCATTACCCTAACCTTAACTCTAACCCTAATCCTAACCCTTACCTTACCCTAACCCTAACCCTAAACCTAACCCTAACCCTAACCCTAACCCTAACCCTAAACTTAACCCTAACTCTAAGCCTAACCCTAACCATTAACATTACCCTAACCCTAACCCTAACCCTAAACCTAACCCTTAGCCTAAACCTAACCCTAACCCTAAACTTAACCCTAACCCTAACCCTAACCCTAACCCTTATCCTAACCCTAACCCTAACCATTATCCTTAGCCTAACCCTAACCCTAACCCTAACCTTAACCCTAACCCTAACCCTAACCCTTACCCTTACCGTAACCCTAACCCTAACCCTTACTCTAATCCTAACCCTAATCCCAAACCTAACCCTAACCCTAACCCTAACCCTAAACCATACCCTTACTCTAACCTAACCCTAAACCTAAAACTGACTCAAAACCCTAACCCTAACACTAACCCTTATCCTTACCCTAACCCTAACCCTATGCTTAACCCTAAACCTAACACTAACCCTAACTCTAACCCTTACCCTAACCCTAACCCTGAACCTAAACCTAACCCTAACCCTTACCCTTACACTTACCCTTACCCTAATCCTAACCCTAAACCTAACCCTAACCCTTACCCTAACCCTAACCTTAACCCTAACCCTAAACTTTACCCTTTCTCTAACCCTAACCCTGAACGTAAACCTAGCCCTAACCCTTACCCTTACCCTAATCCTAACCCTAAACCTAACCCTAACCCTTACCCTAACCCTAACCCTAACCTTGACCCTAACCCTAACCATTACCCTTACCCTAACCCTAACCCCAAACCTTACCCTAACCCTAACCCTAACCTTAATGCTAACCCTAACCCTAACCCTAACCATTACCTTAACCCTAAACTTAACCCTAATCCTTACCCTAACCCGAACCGTAACCCTTACCCTTTTCCTAACACTAACCCTAACCCTAAACCTTACCCTTACCCTTACCCTAACCCTAACCCTAACCCTAACCCTTACCTTTACACTAACCCTAACCCTACACCTAACCCTAACCCTACCTCTAACCCTTACCCTTACCCTAAACCTAACCCTAAACCTAACCCTATCCCTAGCCCTTACCCTTACCCTAACCCTAACCCTAACCCTAACCCTAACCTTAACCCTAACACTAACCCTAACCCTAACCCTAACCCTTACCCTCACCCTCACCCTTACCCTAATCCTAACCCTAACCGTAACACTTACTCTTAGCCTAACCCTAACCCTAACGTTAACCGTAACCCTAAACCTTACCCTTACCCTAACCCTAAACCTAAACCTTACTCTTACCCTAATTCTAACCCTAAACCTAACCCTAACCCTTACCCTAACCCTAACTCCTACCCTAACCCTAAATTTAACCCTAACCCTAACCCTGAAACTAACCCTAACCCTAACCCTAACCCTTACCCTAACCCTAACCCTTACCCTAACCCTAAATTTAACCCTAACCCTAACCCTGAACCTAACCCTAACCCTAACCCTAATCCTTAACCTTTCCCTAACCCTAACCCTAACCCTAACCCCCTTACCCTTACACTAACCCTAACCCTAACCGTTACCCTAACCTTAACCCTAACCCTAATCCAAACCCTTACCTTACCCTAACCCTAACCTAACCCTAACCCTACCACTAACACTAAACTTTACCCTAACCCTAACCCTAACCCTTACACTTACCCTAACCGTAACCTTAAACCTAACCCTAAACCTAACCCTAACCCTTACCTTTACAATAACCCTAACCCTAACCTTAACCCCAAGCCTAAACCCAACCCTAACCCTAACCCTAACGCTTACCCTTAATGTAACCCTAACCCTAACCCTAGTCCAAACCCTAACCTTTAAACTTACGCTAACCCTAACCCTAACACTAACACTAAACCTAGCCATAACCCTAAGGCTTACCCTAAAACTAACCATAAACCCTAACCCTAACCCTTACCCAAAACCTAACCCTAACCCTAACCCTTACCATTACCCTAAACCTAACCCTACTTCTAACCCTAACAATAACCCTAACCCTAAACCTTACCCTAAACCTAACCCTAACCCTTAGCCAAACCCTAACCCTAAACTTAACCCTAACCCTAAGCCTAACCCTAACCATTACCATTACCCTAACCCTAACCCTTACCCTAACCCTAACCCTAACCCTTAGCCTAAACCTAACCCTAACTCTAACCTTAACCCTAACCCTAACCCTAAACCTTACCCTAACCCTAACCATAACCCTAACCCTTACCCTTAGCCTAACCCTAACCCTAACATTAACCCTAACCCTAACCTTTACCCTTACCCTAACCCTAACCCTAACTCTTACTCTAACCCTAACCCTAACCCCAAACCTAACCCTAACCCTAACCCTAACCCTAAACCTTACCCTTACTCTAACCTAACCCTAAACCTAAACCTGACTCCCAACCCTAACCCTAACACTAACCCTTACCCTTACCCTAACCCTAACCCTGAACCTAAACCTAACCCTAACCCTTACCCTTACCCTTACCCTTACCCTAATCCTAACCCTAAACCTAAACCTTTACCTTACCCTAACCCTAACTCTTACCCACACCCTCAACCTTACCCTAATCCTTACCCTAACCCTAACAGTTACCCTTAGCCTAACCCTAACCCTAAGGTTAACCGTAACCCTAAACCTTACCCGTACCTTAACCATAACCCTAACCCTTACTCTTACCCTAATTCTAACCCTAAACCTAACCCTAAACCTTACCCTAACCCTAACCCTTACCCTTACCCTAAATTTAAACCTAACCCTAAACCTGAACCTAACCCTAACCCTAACCCTAAACATTATCCTAACCCTAACCCTAACATAAACCCTAAACCTTAGCATTACCCTAACCCTAACCCTAACCTTAATGCTAACCCTAACACTAACCCTAACCCTAACCCTAACCCTAATCCTTACCCTAACCCTAACCCTAATCCTTAACCTTTCCATAACCCTAACCCTAACCCTAACCCAAAACATTACCCTTATCCTTACCCTAACCCTAACACTAACCGTTACCCTAACCTAAACTCTAACCCTAATCCTAACCCTTACCTTACCCTAACACTAACCCTAAACCTAACCCTAACCCTAACCCTAACCCTAACCCTAAACTTAACCCTAACTCTAAGCCTAACCCTAACCATTACACTAACCCTAACCCTAACCCTAACACTTACCCTTAGCCTAACCCTAACCCTAAGCTTAACCCTAAACCTAACACTAACCATAACCCTAACCCTTACCCTAACCCTAACCCTGAACCTAAACCTAACCCTAACCCTTACCCTTACCTTACCCCTACCCTTACCCTAATCCTAACCCTAAACCTAAAACTAATCCTTACCCTATCCCTACCCCTTATACTAACCCTAACCTTAACCCTAACCCTAACCTTTACCCTTACCCTAACCCTAACCCTGAACCTAAACCTAACCCTAACCCTTACCCTTACCCTAACCCTAACCCTAACCTTAACCCTAACCCTAACCGTTACCCTTACCCTAACCCTAACCCTAACCCTAACCCTAAACCTTACCCTTACCCTTACCCTAACCCTAACCCTAACCCTAAACCTTACCGTTACCCTAACCCTAACCCTAAACCTAACCCTAACCCTAACCCTACCTCTAACCCTTACCCTTACCCTAAACCTAACCCTAACCCTAACCCTAACCCTAGCCCTTACCCTTACCCTAACCCTAACCCTAACCCTAAACCTAACGTAACCCTAACCCTAACCCTTACCCACACCCTCACCCTTACCCTAATCCTAACCCTAACCCTAACACTTACCCTTAGCCTAACCCTAACCCTAACCCCTAACCCTAACCCTTACCCTAACCCTAACCCTAACCCTAACACTTACCCTTACCATAACCCTAACCCTACCTCTAACCCTAACCCTATCCCTAAACCTTACCTAAACCTAACCCTAACCCTTAGCCTAAACCTAACCCTAACCTGAACCCTAACCCTAACCCTAACCCTAGCCCTTACCCTTAACCTAACCCTAGCCCGAACCATAACCTTAACCCTAACCCTAACCCTAATCCTAACTCTTACACTTACCTTAACCTAACCCTGAACCTAACCCTAACACTAACCTTAACCCTTATCCTTACCCTAACCCTAACCCTAACCCTAACCCTAAACCTAAACTTTACCCTAACCCTAACCCTAACCCTTACCCTTACCCGAACCCTAACCTTAAACCTAACCCTAACCATGACCCTAATCCTAACCCTTACCCTTACACTAACCCTAAACTTAACCTCAAACGTACACCCAACCCTAACCCTAACCCTAACGCTTACCCTTACCCTAACCCTAACCCTAACCCTAACCCTAAACCTATCCCAAATTTTTACCCTAACCCTAACCTTAACCATAACCCCTAACCCTAACCCTTCCCCGAACCCTAACCCTAACCCTAACCCTAACACTGACCCTTACCCTAACCCTAACCCTAACCGTATCCCAAATTTTTACCCTAACCCTAACCCTAAACCTAACCCCTAACCCTAACACTTACCCTAACCCTAACCCTAACCCTAACCCTTACCCTAACCCTTACCCTAAACCTAAGCCTAACCCTTAGCCTAACCTAACCCTAACCCTAACATTAAACCTAACCGTAACACTAAACCTAACCCTTACCCTTACCCTAACACTAACCCTAACCCTAACACTAACGCTAACCTTAACTGTAACCCTAATGCTAATCCTTACCCTTACCCTAACCCTAACCCTAAACCTAACCCTTACCATTACCCTAACCCTAACCCTAACCCTAACCCATAACCCTAACTCTAACCCTTAGCCTTACCCTAACCCTAACCTTAAACCTAATCCTAACCCTAACTCTAAACCTTATCCTAACCGTAACTCTAACCTTAGCCTTACCCTAAACCTAACCCTTACCCTAACCCTAACCCTAACCTTTACCCTAACCCAACACTAAACCTAACCCCTAGCCCTAACCCTAACGCTAACGCTCACCGTAACCATAATCCTTACACTTACCCTAACCCTAACCCTAAATTTTACCCTAAATCTAACCCTACACATAACCAAAACCATAACCCTTACTCTAACCCTAACCCTAACCCTAACCCCTAGCCATAATCCTTCCATAAACCTAAACCTAACCCTAACTCTAACCATAACCCTAACCCTTACCCTAACCCTAACACTAACCCTAACCCCTAACCCTAACCCTAACGCTAACGCTCACCCTAACCATAACCCTTACACTTACCCTAACCCTAACCCTAAATTTTACCCTAAATCTAACCCTAACCCTAACCATAACCATAACCCTTAATCTAACCCTTACCTTATCTCTAAACCTAACACTAACCCTAAGCCTAACCCTTACCCTAACCCTAACCCTGAACCTAAACCTAACCCTAACCCTTACGCTTACCCTTACCCTAACAGTAAACCTAACCCTAACCCTAACCCTTAACCTAATCCTTACCCTTACCCTAAACCTAACCCTAACCCTTACACTAACCTCAACCCTAACCCTAACCCTTACCCTTACCCTAACCCTAACCATAACCTTAATGCTAACCCTAACACTAACACTAACCCTTCACTAACCATAAACCTTACCCTAATCCTTACACTTTCCCTAACCCTAACCCTAACCCTAACCCTAAACCTTACCATTACCTTAACCCTAAACTTAACCCTAACCTTAACCTTAACCCAAACCCTAACCCTAAACCTTACCCTTACCCTAACCCTAACCCTAAACCTATACCTAACCCTAACCCTTACCTTAACCCTTACCCTTAACCTAACCCTAATCCTAACCCTAGCCCTTACATTTACCCTAACCCTAACCCTAACCCTAACCTTAAATCTAACCCTAACTATAACCCTAACCCTTATCCTAACCCTAACCCTAAACCTAACCCTAACCCAAACCCTAACCCTTAACCTTACCCTAACCATAACCTTAAACCTAACCCTAACCCTAACCCTAACCCAAACCCTAACATTTCCCCTTACGATAACACTAACCCTAACCCTAACCCTAACTTTTACCCTAACCCTAACCCTAACCCTAACACTTACCCTAAACCTAACCCTAACCCTAACCCCTAACCCTAACCCTTACCCTAAACCTAACCGTAACTCTAAAACTTACCATTACCCTAAACCTAACCATAACTCTAACCCTAACCCTAACTCTAACCCTAACCATTACCCTAACCCTAACCCTTACCCTTAGCCCATCCCTAACCCTAACCCAAAACTTAACCCTAACTCTAAGCCTAACCCTAACCCTTATCCTTACCCTAACCCTAACCCTAACCCTAACCCTAACACTAACGCTAACCTTAACCCTAACACTAATGTTAACCCTTACCCTTACCCTTACCCTAACCCTAAACCTAACCCTTACCCTTACCCTAACACTAACCCTAACGCTAACCCCTAAACCTAAACCTAACCCTAACCCTAACTCTAACCCTTAGCCTTACCCTAACCTTAACCCTAAACCTAACCCTAACCTAACTCTAACCCTTAGCCTTACCCTAACCCTAACCCTAACCCTAACCCTTACCCTAACCCTAACCCTAACACTTACCCTAACCCTAACACTTACCCTAAACCTAGCCCTAAACCTAAACCATAATCTTTCCCTAACCCTAACCCTAACCCTAACATTAAACCTTACCCTTGCCATTATGCTAACCCTAGCCCTAACCTTAACCCTAACCCTAACCCTAACCCTAACCCTTACCCTTACCCTTACCCTAACCCTAAACCTTACCCTTACCCGTACCCTAACTCTAACCCTAAACCTAACCATAAACCTAACCCTAACCCTAAACCTAACCCTTACCCAACCCTAACCCTAACCCTAACGCTAACCCTAACCCTAACCCTAACCCTAACCCTACCACTAACTCTAACCCTAACCTAACCGTAACCTTACCCCTACCCCTACCCCTACCCCTACCCCTACCCCTAACCCTAACCCTAAACCTTACCCTTACCCTTACCCTAACCCTAACCCTAAACCTAACCATAAACCTAACCCTAACCCTAAACCTAACCCTTACCCAACCCTAACCCTAACCCTAACGCTTACCCTAACCCTAACCCTAACCCTAACCCTTACCCTAACCCTAACCCTAACCCTAATCCTTCCCCTAACCCTAATCCTTACCCTAACCCTAACCCTAACCCTTACCCTTTCCCTAACCCTTACCCTAACCCTAACCCTTATCCTTTCCCTAACCCTAACCCTAACCCTAACCCTAAACTTAATCCTTACCCAACCCTAACCCTAACCCTTACCCCAACCCTAATCCTAACCTTAACCCTAACCTTAACCCTAACCCTAACTCTAACCCTAACCCTTAACCTTACACTAACCCTAATCCTAAACCTAAACCTAACCCTAACCCTAAACCTTACCCTTAACCTTACCCTAACCCTAAACCTAGCCCTTATTTTACCCTAACCCTAACCTTAACCCTAAACTTAAACCTAACCCTAACCCTAATCCTAACCCTAACCTTTACCCTTACCCTAACCCTAACACTAAACCTAATCCTCACTCTAACCCTAACCCTTACCCTTACCCTAACCGTAACCCTCAACCTAACCCTAACCCTAAACTTTACCCTAACCCTAACCCTAACACTTACCCTTACCCTAACGATAAACCTAACCTTAACCCCAACACTAAAGCCAACCCTAACCCTAACCCTAACGCTTACCCTTAACCTAACCCTAACCCTAACCCTAACCCAAACCCTAACATTTACCCTTAACCCAACCCTAACCCTAAACCTAACCCTTACTTTTACCCTAACCCTAACCCTAACCTAACCCTAACCCTTACCCTAAACCTAACCATAACCCTAACCTCTAACACTAAACCTTACCCTAACCCTAACCCTAACCCTAACCCTAACCCTAACACTAACCCTAACCCTTACCCTTACCCTAACCCTAACCCTAACCCTAACACTAACACTAAGCTTAACCCTAAATCTAATGCTAACCCTTACCCTTAACCTAAACCTAACCCTAAACCTAACCCTTACCCTAACCCTAACTCTAACCCTTAGCCTTACCCTAACCCTAACCCTAAACCTTACCCTAAACCTAACTCTAACCCTTAGCCTTAACCTAACCCTAACCCTAACACTTACCCTAATCCTAACACTAACCCTAACCCCGAACCCTAACCCTAACCCTAACGCTCAACCAAACCCTAACCCTAACCCTTAACCTAACCCTAAACCTTACCCTTACCCTAACCCTAACCCTAACCCTAACCCTAAACCTAACCCTAACACTAACCCTAACCTATACCGTTACCATAACCCTAACCCTAAACATAATGTTAACCCTAACCCTAACCCTTACCCTAACCCTAACCCTAATCCTTACCCTAACTCTAACCCTAACCCTATCCCAAAACCTTACCCTTACCCTTACCCTTACCCTAACCCTAAGCGTAACCCTTACCTTAACCCTAAAACTAACCCTAACCCTAAACATTACCCCTACCATAACTCTAACCCTAAATCTAATCCTACCCCTAACAGTAACCATAACCCTTACCCTTAACCTAACCATAACCCTAACCTTAAACCTAACCCTAACCCTAACCCAAACCCTTACCCTTATCCTAACCCTAACCCTAACCCTAACCTTTACTCTAAACCTAACCCTAACCCTTACCCTTACCCTAACCCTAACCTTAAACCTAACGCTAACCCAAACATTAACCCTAACCCTAACCCTTACCCTTACCCTAACCCTAACCCTAACTTGAACCCCAACCCTAAACCCAACCCTAACCCTAAACCTAACCCTAACGCTTCCCCTTAACCTAACCCTAACCCTAACACTTACCCTTACCCTAAACCTAACAGTACCTCTAACCCTAACCCTAACCGTAACCCTAACCCTTACCCTAACCCTAAACCGTAGCCTAACCCTAACCCTAACCGTAACCTTAACCCTAACCATAACCCTAACCCTTACCCTTACCCTAACCCTAACCCTAACACTAACAGTTACCTTAACCCTAATGCTAATGCTAAGCCTTACAGTACACTAACCCTAACCCCAAACCTAACCCTTACACTTACCCTAACCCTAATCGTAACCCTAACCCCTAACGCTAACCCTAACCTTAACCCTAAATCTAACCATTAGCCTTACACTAACCCTAACCCTAAACCTTGCCCTAACCCTAACTCTTAGTTTAGCCATTCCCTAACCCTAAACCTAACCCTAACCCTTACCCTAACCCTAACCTTAACCCTTACCGTAACCCTAACACTATCCCTAACCCATAACCCTAACCCTAACCCTAACGGTCACCTAAACCCTAGCCCTAACCCTTAACCTAACCCTAAACCTACCCCTAATCCTTACCCTAACCCTAACCCTAAACCTAACCCTTACCCTTGTCATAAACCTAACCCTAACCCTAACCCTAAACGTTACCCTTACCCTTACCCTAACCCTAACCCTAAACTTAACCCTAACCCTAAACCTAACCCTAACCGAAAACATTACCCTTATCCTAACCCTAACCCTACTTCTAACACTAACCCTAAGCCTAACCCTAAACCTTACCTTAACCCTAACCCAACCCTTACCCTAACCCTAACCCTAACCCTTACCCTAATCTCTAACCCTAACTCTAACACTTATCCTTACCCTAAAACTAACCCTAACCCTAACCCTAAACCTAACTCTTACCCTTACCCTAACCCATACCCTAACCCTAACCCTAAACTTTACCCTAACCCTAACTCTAACCCTTACCCTTACAGTAAACCTAACCCAACCCCTAACCCTTACCTTAAACCTAACTGTAACCCTTACCCTAACCCTAACACTAACCCCTAACCCTAACCCTAACACTAACTCTTACCCTAACCCTAAACCTATCCCTTACCCTAAACCTAACCCTAACCCTAACCCTAACCCTTATCCTAACCCTAATCCTTACCCTAACCCTAAACCAAACA
>JANJXV010000574.1:590000-591329 GCA_024803745.1 Megascapheus bottae
AACCCTAACCCTAACACTAACCCTTACCCTTACCCTAACCCTAACCCTAAGCTTAACCGTAAACCTAACACTAACCCTAACCCTAACCCTTACCCTAACCCTAACCCTGAACCTAAACCTATCCCTAACCCTAATCCTTACCCTTACCCTTACGCTAATCCTAACCCTAAACCTAAACCTAACCCTTACCCTAACCCTAACCTTATACTAACCCTAACCTTAACCCTAACCCTAACCTTTACCCTTACCCTAATCCTAACCCTGAACCTAAACCTAACACTAACCCTTACCCTTACCCTAATCCTAATCCTAACCCTAACCCTAACCCTTACCCTAACTCTAACCCTAACCTTAACCCTAACCCTAACAGTTACCCTTACCCTAACCCTAACCCTAACCCTTACCCTAATGCTAACCCTAACCTTAATGCTAACCCTAACCCTAACCCTAACCTTTACCTTAACCCTAAACCTAACCCTAATCCTTACCCTAACACTAACCCTAACACTTAACTTTTTCCTAACAGTAACCCTAACCCTAATCCTAAACCTTAGCCATAACCGTACCCTAACCCTAACCCTAACCCTAACCCTTACCGTTACCCTAACCCTAACCCTAAACCTAACCCTAACCCTAACCCTATCTCTAACCCTTACCCTTACCCTAAACCTAACCCTAACCCTAACCCAAACCCTAGCCCTTAACCTTACCCTAACCCTAACCCTAACCCTTACCCTAACCCTAACCCTAAACCTAACCCTAAACCTTCCCATTACCCTAACCCTAACCCTAACCTTAATGCTAACCCTAACACTAACCCTAACCCTAACCCTAATCCTTACCCTAACCCTAACCCTAACCCTAATCCTTAACCTTTCCCTAACCCTAACCCTAACCCTATCCATAAACATTACCCTTACCCTTACCCTAACCCTAACCCTAACCGTTACCCTAACCTTAACCCTAACCCTAATCCTAACCCTTAACTTACCCTAACCCTAACCCTAAACCTAACCCTAACCCTAACCCTAACCCTTACCCTTAACCTAACCCTAACCCTAACCCTAACCTTAATGCTAAACCTAAACCTTACCCTTACTCTTACCCTAACCATAACCCTAACCCTAACCCTAAATTTAACCATAACCCTAACCCTAAACCTTACCCTTACCCTAACCCTAAACCTAAACCTAACCGTAACCCTAACCCTACCTCTAACCCTTACCCTTACCCTAAACCTAACCCTAACCCTAATCCTAACCCTAACTCTTACACTAACCCTAACCCTAACCCTAACCCTAACCTTAACCCTAACCCTAACCCTAACCC